>VWZS01005652.1:3530331-3772309 GCA_013397075.1 Rhabdornis inornatus | reverse complement strand
AAAACAGAAAAACCAAAAACAAACAAAACCAACAACAACAAACACAAACAAAAAAAAAAAAAAAAAAAAAAAACAAAAACAAAACCACCCACCACCACAACAACCAAAAAACCCCACACAAACCAAACAAAACCCCCCCAAACAAACAACACCCCCCCCTCCCAAACTCAAACCAGTAAAATCTGTACCGTGATAGAAAAGTCTACTGCAGTTTAGGCGTTTGGGGGCATCTTAACGTTGAAATTTGGCCTGAAAATGAAGAACTATTTGTCTTCTTTCCAAAATTTCCCTCATAAGAATATGTTTTCTCTGAGTATGACAGTGATGCTGAGACTGGAGGCATATAACTACTACAAATTCACTTTTCAGCAAAGGAATTTGAACTAAGACTATTTATTTAGACTATCAAACATTATTGGGAGAACATTTTAAAGGGTCAGGTATTAAAACCTCTAAAAGGTTAAAATGGCAATGATAAGTAATTTGCGACATCATGAAATTTAATGTAAAACTGATTGATATTTTTGTAAACAAGCTTTTTCTGTTTCATTTATCCTTGAGACGTTTGGAAGTATGAATGTTTGAAGAAAAGCAAAAAAAAAAACCGCATTACCGTAGGTCTCTTTTAATCACTGCTCTTCTTGTGAATCAAATTCATGTTGGATTGCTCTTGACAATGACATCTCATTTGAAAAAAATCTCTTTGTTTGAACGCCTGTTTGAATGACACGTTTGTCTCAATATGCATGCTTGTTTCCCACTGGCCATTCCAGAATTACTCAACCAGAATTACTATCAAACAGCTAGTCCACTTGAAATATACCGACCTGTTTCCCATGTTCCCATCATTTAAATAATTGAGATTTAGTACCATTTAAGAGCCATTACAGTAGCCTCCTTTTTAAGATTAGGTACTTTGTTTTTTATTTACCCACCTTTGCCGTTCTCTCAGCAACTTTAAGGCAGAGATGTTTTGTCTGATCACTTTATTACCCTTCAGAGAACTACAGAGTAGAATAGGTGAAGCAGCAACCTAGATCTGTTTCATCGTGATTAGCACAATAGAGAGTTGCAAAACGACCCTGCAAAGTAGTTAACTATGCCTGAGTTATGAAATGAAATTTCAGATTCTGTGCGTGTTCTATTTGGAACTGTTTCCTTTCAACAGAAAGTTCCTGAACAGCAAATTGTATTTCCTTTCTCAAGAAGTATTAGATGAAAACCATGCCATGATATCCTATTTCAGGCTGCACTACAGTAGTGCTAGCCTTGTGAACTTGAGAAAATGGGTGTAGTCTCTGTCATTTGGTATTTAGCTGCTTAGAGATGGGGCTTATTTTAATCACAAGATTTTTTTTTTCTCTGCATCACAAAAAGACCAAAACTATACACCCAAAGAAGGTATTTTCCTGGTGAAACTTTGTGTTTGCATGAACTAAAATAAAGTATCCCAAATGTCATCAGCTGACCAAATAAATTTAACAGAAAAGTTCTGCTCTCTCCACCCAATGCTCTGCCCTCAAAAAAACAGGAAAAAAATTAATAATCTTCAAATTGGATATATGCCATAGTTGAATTGAGAAAGGTTATTCAAGGGACTATTCATCAGTTTTGCCTTTATGTAAACTACTTCTAAAAATAAGGTTTGTCTCTGCCTCTTGTAAACAATATACTGCAAGCATATTTGACATTTATTTTCTCAGGTATTTGTGTGTTTAGTGTTGACATGTAGTAGATATGCCAGATATATGATATCTGGAAATACTGGATAAGTTCCATGACACATTTCACAAGATCAAGTGTGGCAAAAGAATTATGTATTAGTCATTGCCTTTCAGGTTGCAGAAATTCCATGAATAGTTTTAGCTTGCAAACTAAAATCAGTGTCTTAGAGACTGAAGGCAGTAGCGGTTTAAGAACATGCAACAACAATAAAAAAATTAACGCTAAAGAAATGAAACAGGGATCATGAAAGTGCACTATTTATAGTGCACAAATATGTCTACAATAATGGAGGTTAAACAAAGCAAAGCATTTTTCTTTTTGTGTTACAAGTACAAGCAAGCAGAAAAGACAAAAGGACTTCAGCATAAAGTCTTGAAGTTTGCTTGACTGTGGAAGTGATGAGCACTTCTTTTTTCTGAGATAATTTATTTTTAAGCAAACAGACCCCTCAAAACAAACAGAAACCGTTGTGATTTATATACTCAGTTTAATATTCTAATAGGTATGCTTACTTAAAAAAAGAGTCTCATTTTCTCAACTTATGTAACATTTCTGAAAAACAGGTTTACCTAAACTATTCAGTGCATTAGATAAAACAACTGTACAGTGCTTACTTTTTTTACACACAGCTGCTTCTAGTGTTTTGCATGGATGGTGGAGAATGTTAGTCATATTTACTTCAATTTAGAGCTTGGCCCCTACATGATCAATCCTATCCATTGATAATGCTGTACTTTCCAATAGAACCAGTTGCCCTCTTCAAAGTCTTCAGGGCAGAGGTAGAATCTTGCTTTTTGGTATTAGTAAATAAAAAATGTATGCAAACAAATACGAAAAATACTTGAGAAAAATATAAGAATAATAAATACAATAATAAACTACAAGAAATTACAGATCATAAGAAGACTGTCCACAGGATTCTGTTGAGTTTCTGGTTAGTTTGAGAGAACAATGTTAACTTACTCATTAAAAAGTCACTGTATATTAAGATCAAGCAAGACAGACACCTCTATTCAGAAAAAAATGGAGCAGCTGTTTGCTTCTCTTGAAGATATTAAAATACTCATGCTACTCTTTATGATTTTTTTTAAGAATGGAGCTTAAGCAGAATTTAGCCATGTAAGCCCAAGATATTTTTATTATTTCCAAAACACCTAAAACTTGTGTTTTCAAATTTGTATCTTCAAAGTAGGCAGTGAACTAAGTATCACTAAAGTCTGCAGTAAAAACCACAAGCCATGCCTGTTGTCCTGTATGTGATCTATTAGTAGCTCAGACTATTTCACTTAGAAGTCTTAATTCTTCTTTTGTCATGATTTCCATTGGAGTGTCTGGATAGCTCCTATACCTATGGGAGAGGTGAGATTCAGCCTCCTAGCTGAAAATAAAATTGAGATTTCAGTTCTCAACCCCAAGGTACTAAGATCAACACCATGATCATGTAAATCTGAATGAAGATCAGCAAGCACTAGTTCTAGTCTAATGCAATTCTGTGTTATAAGAGTAACTCATAGTTTTGCAAGAACACATCTCTGCATTGCTGATCCTGCCTGGAATAGGTTGAGCAGTTTACTTCCTACTGTAAGTTCCCTATATCTTTTACTAAGTGTAAGGTACAACCACTAAGCTAACTAACAAAGTTCATGAAAATACACAACAAAGATATTCAGTGTAATACAGGGGATCATATTTTCTAAGCCTGAAATATTTCTGTACTTGGTACTTTCTGGTAAAGGACACTAGCAGCTCAGATTGTGATACAAAAAGAATCCATCAAACACCATGAGAAATTTTTTTTTTTTACCTTATTTAATGCATCTTAGTGCTTGCCAGCAGTTGTTACCTTTTTTTGCTAAGCTAGTAACACTGCACTACTTGAAAATTGCTCCACATTTTTCAGGATTATAATTAGAAACCTTTGTGTGATCAATTCTTGTGACTATAGGGGAATACTGTTCAGAAGAAAAGTAGACAGGGAAAACCCACCAGTAAGAGCCAAATGGGCAATACAATATCCATTATATACTTGTGTAATTATGTATTATCCGTGAGTGTTTTCTTTCCTGTAGCTTCACTGAATTTGTTAGAGGTTTTGGACATGTATTCCTAAGAACATACATCTCTCTGGTACATAAAACTGGGTATATAGAGACGCTGCTTTCCACTTTTATAGTTTCCACTTTTATATGTCCCTAGAGTGAGCTCTAAACTGGCATGCTGCTGTCCATCAAGCAGAAAGGTGTTTCCAGCACCCTATGTTCCTATTTTAAATGACTGAGAAAAATATGTAGGTTTTGGCTTTGGTGCAGTGAGTGGGGTTTTTTTCAGTCCCTCAAACAGAAAATGGAGAATGTGTGAGTCATATCAGTATAAACTATACATCACTGCTAAAAATTACGGCTGTTTGCAAGTTAAAAACCTGTCATTATTTTTTTACATGCACCAGTCTAAACAATTAAAGTTAGAAGCTTTCACAAAAAGAAAAAACAAAGGTGCATTTAAAAACCAGCTTCACTTCTTTTTAACAAGTTGTTTGTATATTTGAAAAAAACATTCTTAAAATGGGCAAATTGCCTATGAATTGGATAAAAATATTTATTAAAAGGAGTTACATTATGATGTAGTTATTTTTTTCATTATTAAACGAAGAGTACCCCATGTGCTCTAATTGGAAAATAATTACAGAAAGGTTTTTTTAGAGTTCTCTCAGTAAACCAACATTCTCAGCAATTATTATGTCAGAGTAAGCCAGCAGTATGTCCTGACTATTGCCCAGACCAAGGACACCCTTAGTGGTTCATTCAACTATCTAAACCTAACCCTAAATACGTTTTATGTATTTTACACCTTTTTTTCCTTTCCAGTTTCTGCATAAAAAAAAAAAAAAAGAAAAAGAAAAAGAAAAATAATGGAGAAAAAAAAAAGACAGGATATATCGTATCTAGAAGGCAAATGGTGATACTAATGCAAAATTCTAGCAGGCTTTAGGAGACAGAAACCTAAGAAACATACAAATATGGGTGGGATCATCTTCTCCACCCATAGTATCAAGCATGTATTTCCTTGATTGATTGACTGAATATTCATTTTTCTTTAAGTTTAAAATTAGAGTTACTGCTCCATTTTTTACATTAAATCTGCCAAAGTTGCTTGCATTTTTATGGTCATGAATCTGCTTAACATCCTGCCTGTAACAAAGAAGATGAAAGACGAACTTTGTAAGCAAACCCACCATATGGCCTGACTGGAGAAGAGATCAAGGTGAAGTCAAGTGGTGAGTTGTCACATTCTGCCCAGGGACTCTGACATGTCTGCATCCATCACATTTGCCAGGTCATGTGATAAAAGCTCATCTGCACACTCACCAAGGAGCACGGAGAGACCACTCTCATCAGTTATACAGGTGGAAAGCCTGGCTGAAAATCTAATTAGAAGTATCTTTTGCAGTCAGATGTACTCCATGAGGTAGTGTGCCATTAAGGGCAAGACATCAAGAAAAGCAACATTATGTTGGGTTACTGAACTAATGAAATGTTCCAAAGAACATCTCAGTGTACACCAGCACCATGATAAAATTGTATTTTTAGTATCAAAAATCAAGAAGCTGAGGGTTTTTTATTACAGTGCTCCAGTTCATTTGTTCGTGTCACTGTTTTCCAAAAGAGAAGAGAACTGGCATTTTGTGTTAATAAGTCAACAGATCAGCCTCAAGATCTTTTTCAGTTCATTAATCAAGTGAATTCAATCCACTCACTTGGACCAAATCCATCTCAGCTGATGTTCGTAAGTCTACCTAATGAACAAGCCTTTGGAGTTACTTGGATATGGCTGCCCTTGCACATACCTGCGTGGAACAAGGAATGTGTTTATGCCTGCTATGCACCTACTCTCCAGCTGAGCAGCTCCTCAGACTCCCACTTGTTGATGGTAGCTCCTGTCAGCTGCCTTTGGTCCTTGTTCCCTGATGAGAAACAGATCTCCATTTCCAGCTTGACCTTGCACCAGCCTTCCTCAACAGGCAAGGCCAGTCTACTGAAGCTCTCATCCATTACCCCTCTGCCAGCTGTGGCACTTGAATTGGTTTTGGGGATGGTATAAGCTGCTGCCTTCTCAGAGTGCAGCAACGTACACTGGCAATGTACACTGGCTTCCACCAAGAAGGAGACCTTCAGCCTCAGCCACAGCATAAACTCTTTACCATGGTACTGTTCTTAAACCTTCTCAATACATATAGAAAATTTTAAGTTAAATAAAAAAGAATCAGTAGGAAGGCTGAACATAAGATATATTGAACTAGAATAGAGCAGAGAGATTCCTAAAGCAGAGATCCTTTGGAGGGCTGTAGCACTAGGATTTAGTCTCTGGGCAGCAGCTTACTTCCTTAAAAAATTTTAAAAATAAAGTACATATAGCTCACATTACTGAGTATGAAAAGGAGCATAGCAGTACTGGAAACACTATGGCCTTACCCAATTCTGATCCACTTAGCAGCTGGATCTGAAGCATAATGGCCTGCTTGATTTTGGAGTTTTGTGATGGGAAAAGTTCTGAAGTTGTCTCTCTCTCTGAAGGGAGAGTCTATCTAAGAAGTGAATCTTCTGGAAACTCAACACAGCAGAAAACAAGACATAATATTTGTTTTCCTTTTCTGGAGCTCTTCATCCTGTACTGAGGAAGAGGGTAAATTAATCTCACTGTTGTCTTTAGGGGAAATTTTCCTCCAATTCTGTCATCAAACTGCCAAAGGATCAAGCACAAAGGCAAAGATAGCCCAGGAAATACCTTCAGGTCCTTTACATAAAGTATATTGTTGTGCTCCAGGGGATCCATGTAGTGTCTGAACAAAGATTTTATTTGCAGACACAATTTGCTGTGGGCAGTGAAACTCACTTGTTCCTAATTTGACATTTTCTGCAGGCCTTATTCTCCACATAAAACCAAAGTGTTCCACAATTCTATCTCAAACATTAATGTCTCTTCTGAGTTTTTGTTTTTGTTTTTTTTTACAGTTACAGGTTTCTGGGCTTATCATTCTCATCTAAAACATAATGAGCATACATATTTACCTAGCAAATAGTTACTGTACCCTGTCCCATCTCTCACTTTAGGTTCAGAAGTTGCTGCGAACTTTTATGAAGTAGAAGAGAGGCAGGTACCATGCCCAAATAATAAGGAAAAATTCCCTATGAAACAAATTTAATTTAAAAGCTGTTGGGTTATTGGGATGAGCTGCATCAAGCAAAATAAATTATGTCAAAATAATAAAAATAATAAAAGTATTATGGTTCCACAGGTACTTTTCCAGGAGGTCTTCACTTTGGGTGTTTGTACGTCATGTGAATAAATGTGTGGACAGTTTCTAAAGACAAAATTCTCATTGCTACATGCAGCTGATTTTTCTAGAACCTTCTAAAACAAATGTCCAAAGCCTGTTCAGATAGAATAACTTTACGAAAGGAAGAAGCTTCAAGATGTTTCTGCCATTTGTTTACTGTCATCATCTGCAAACATTTGGAGCTGCCAGACTCAGGTGCTCTTATCTGATTATCTGTTCTTAGGTCTTAACCACCTGCTTCTTGCTGAACACCAGCTCACAGCAAGGAGTTCAGTCTGGTCACAGCACTATCCTCACCTCACAGCTACAGTGTTCGGTACTCACAAATTGCTCTGGAACAAGGCTTGCAGGGTCTGGTAGAAAAACTCAGAAAACCTTTTGATCTCTATGCTTCCTGAGAAGCTTTTCCAATTTAAAGATTTTTATTACTTTCTTAATCTTCCAGGTGAGGAGTCTACTTGTAACTTGAGAATGATTCACCAGACTGAGCCTGAACAGTGTAGCGGTCCAGGAGCCTGCAGTATTTGAAATGCAGGGAATGCAAAGATGTGAAAAATGCTGGTAATTCTGTAACATTGGAGAAAATCCTTTCCATCCCTCATTATGGTACATTTTTTATGCCTAGGATGAGTGGTGCAGTAATAGTGGGCTTCTGTTTCTGTTTGCCTTTGGGAAAACTAGTAATCTGTTTTGGCAACAAGTAATGACCTGTTGTTTTTTGCATTATTCTTCTGATGTTTAGTGGTTTTGGGTTCTTTTGCTGTGGTTTTGGGGGTATTTTTTGTGTGTGTTTGGTTTTGATGGGTTTTTTTCATTTCTATATTCTTCATTTGTCTCTCTGAATTTTCAGTTATTTCTTTTTTCACTACCAGTGTCAGATAATTTTTCTATCTAAGGCTTATCTTTATTGGAATCAATCAACCATAAAAACCCAGATCCAAACCTAATCTGTGGTCTCCTTTCTCAGACGATAGAATAAGCTAAACAACATTTATCGTCCTGATTTGTGCTATCACATCAAGAACATGCAAATGTAGTTTTCATTAGCTGACCTTAATTTACCCAGTCCAAGTTTCTGCAAGTATTTACATGGAAGTATTTACATGGTAACATAAATCATCTGGAGATACAAAACACACCAATACATAAGGTGGCTGCATATGTGCTGCTGTCAGGCTTAACAACAGCCATAGTCCCTGATGGTTTGTAGCCAGACATGTACAGAGAAGTGGTCAAAGGCTTTGGGGTATCCCAGACCTAAAATACTGTCAGTTTTTGGTGCTCCCCTACCCATCTTACTGGCTGACAACACCGCCTGTGAAATCTATCTTCTGCATCTCAACCAACCTTGCACTTAAGGATAGATTTTGCCTTGGAGTGTGGAAAATGCTCATTTACGTTTCATCTAAAACCCAGGACTTTTGAGAATAAATGGATAGATCTCGTTGCAGTTGTTGGGAGTAGAGACAGAGAAATGCCAGGCAGGAATTGAGGGTTTTTTATAATTTTTTCTTTACAAAGTGCTCTTGCAATGCTAAGCCTTGTGCTAATATTTGTAATACAAGGAGGAATTGATAATCACATTATGGGAGAAACTAGAAGACTGAAGATCAAGCTTAAATGAGTGAGTGGTATCTGTTCAGTTTACCCAGGAAAAAGTTAAGGGTGATTTGATCATGTTCTGTTAGGAAAATCAATACATGCTATCTGGCCTTTTAGTCAAACAGAAAAGAGTGTATCAGGATTCACTGACAGGCAGAAGTAGCCAGATAGCTGAAAAAAGGGTTATGCTTTTAAAAGTTTCTCCCTCAGTTTCCCCAAAAACTGTTAAAGAAAAAAAAAATTAAAGGGTCAACTCTAAATAGTCTTGACTGAAATCAGACGTGCAGGAGGAGAAGGGATTCCACTAAAAGGCTGCAGGTTTTAATGCTTGGCAAGAAACAGGGAATTTCTAACTGCTGGCAGCACTTCAGAGGAAACATTTGCTTTGTTACTAAATTACATGCATCTAGGGCACTAAAATTATCTTCAACTATAATTCCTTTTTTTTTTAACAGCTTCAAAAATATAGCTGTCATGAAACCACTCTCAATATCCATACATTTTTCTATTAATAGTTCACATCTGTGACTCACAAAGGTACAGTCAACATACTGATATTAATTTATGTAATAAACTCTTCATCAAAACCAGTATTTTATGCACTTATTTGTACTGGAATTTTGTTCCGGTTTATGTCGTTTTTTGAAAAGGACAGTAAGATAAGTAGGCTGGTGGCTTTCCACACAAATTATGTTCTCCTTTCTTTTTATTTAAATCATAATCTTACTTCCTTCCTCTCTTCTTGCATTTCCAAAGTGCTGGGCTCTGAGCAGCTGTTACTCAAACAGCCCCAATTTGATCCTAAATGTACCATACTTATTCTGTGCAGTATAGTCTGGAGCTCTAGATGAGTTACACTTGCTGGACCAAATGTTACAACTAGCTTTTCTGACTAAAGCTGCTAAGAATTGCATTTATTAAGCCACTCTTACAGTCTGAAAAAAATGTTTTTCATCCCTTTTACGGATATACTTGTAGTAACATTTCTACAATTTGAACTATCACACCTCTTTTTTTTCTTCCCGCCTTTGAGTAATTCAAAGCAATTAAAAAAAATTCTATGTAGAAAGGCAGGACCTCTGGAGCTACCCAGAACAGAACTAAAATCTTGTTTAGTTTGCATGGGTTCTTGAAAAAAAACAAACCAGCATGATCTGCTCACATCTTTTGTCCAACACTCATGGATGCCTTGTGCTACTAAACTGGATAGAGCATCCATGGTGGCTATGAACAGTTTTGCTCGTGTTCCCATGACTTTGGTAGAAGCTCAAAGGAATGTCTGTTTCAGATATATCTACCTGCAGCTTTCCTGAGTTATGCTCACACCACGTGTTGTGATGTGAAGAAATTCTCCTTGTTTGGTTTGAAAAATTATCAGCCTGTAAGTTTGATTCCCACTTTTCTCCTTAGAAAATGTGTTGAGGTTTGGATGTCTGTTATTGAGGACTCTCAAGCTCCAGGCTCAAAGCTAAGCTGCGAAGGCTAATGAGGGGGTTAAGTATTTCTCTGAATATACCTCTCGGGACCCTGAAGACAGAGACGTGGTCCAATTTGATCATGATGGCTTTTCACAGCCCATGAAACGAAAGCATGTGGCTTCACTCCTTTCTTGTTCAGAACTTGAACAGAAGGTGGCTGAAGTTCTTCTTGGCTGTATCATCCCTGCTACAGCAGCAACAGAAGCACTGAAAATGCCAAATGTGGGGACCCAACCAACAAACAAGAGGAAGCCTTAAGGAAGCCATCAATACAGGAAAGGCAAGAAACACCTCTGCTTTTCTGGAGAACCCTCACAGTGGTGAAGTCCTCTATTTCGAAGGGGCAGCTGAGAGCAGCTTCAACTGCAGTAGTCATGGATTATCCACATCATGTTTTAGGCTGCAGGGAAGAAGAGCTGCAAGTACACTTTCTGTGGATATTACCCGGGGAAATTTTCGCAGCTCTAGTCATAGACTGGCAGTTCAGAATAAAAAGTATCTATGGACTTGCTAAGTCTTCCTCCATGAACTTGCTTACTTCTCCTAGCCATGTCTTTTCCATACCTCCTACTGCCCTTAGGTCATTGCTTGAGCTCCCACATATCTCCTGTGTGAGGTTCAGAATCATTCCAGGATTGATTTTAATCCCTTAACTCCTGAGCCTCTTCCTTCAGACACTTTTGCTCTGTTCTAATCCATGTCCTGCAGAAATACAAGCACGTGTGATAGCACATTAAAGCACCAAAGAGAGAAGACAACAAAAACATAGCTTTTACTTTAATTTTTCCCTTTTTTCTCCCCTTCCAATAGCATGGATAGAAGCTATATGAAGCTGAACAGATGTTTATAAAATTGGTAATTAACATGTAACATACCAAGTGTTTTCGAACTTATTTGTCCCAAGCAAGCATTGGAGCTGGTACACCCTAGAAGGGGAAAACTGCAGCTGGTGAAGGATTCCCCCTGAAGCATAGAGAGGCAGAGAGAAATCACCAGATTCTGACTGCACAATCCCCCACCCTGTTCATTGCCTCACTGATGGCACTAAGCAGGACCCGTGGTGATAACAAGGGATAGGAGTCTGGAGTGAAGTGGAGCCTGGAAAAGGGGAGGAGTGTTTTTTCTCTAAGCATTCTAATATTTATCTTTTTTTACATTTCCCAATACCTAAATCTGTAATTAAATACTAATGCTAACTGCCAATAAATTAAATTCCCCAATTAAAGTAAGTTAAAGTTTTGCCCATGACAGTGCATGAGTAATTATTTCCCTGTCTTTATCATAGTCTAAAAGCTTTCTTGGTCCTCTTCTTCCTGGTTTTGCTCCAATCCTGCTGGTGTGGGAGAGTGAGTGAGTGAGTGAGTGAGTGAGTGAGTGAGTGAGTGAGTGAGTGAGTGTACTTGGCTGTTAGCTGGGGGGAACCCACTGCAAGGCAAGTGTGACAATCAAAGAATTTCCAGGAGAACAGAGCTTATTGAACTGCATTTTCTGATGCTTGGAAGCCATCTAAAAGATAGCTAAAAAAATCCTTCATAACTAAATGCTGTATTTGTCATCTGAAATTAAAAAGATTATAATTTTCAGTATTTTTAAGATCACAGAATCACAGAATGGTTTGGGTTGCACAAGTTTATTCAACTTAGTGAAGCTTTTGGCCGTAGTTCAACTCTTTATTGAAATCAGCAGGCAACTAAGAAAGGGAGATGTTTTGGTTAATTGGCCTCCCAAGGCATTTAACCTCAGAATTATGCAAAACTGGGGTATGTCAGAAGATGAAAGCATCTGGGACCCATTCTATTTCTTTCATACTTTTCATTTTTCCCTCCCAGCAGCACTGTTCAGCACACATAACTTCCAGCAATGCTCCAGCCACCCTCCTCACTCACTGGCCATAGCTGACACGGGGAGAAAGAAGTTTCCTGCATTTATCTCCTGTCCCTCCTAGGTACATCACCTCCTGCCTCTGAGGCATGTGGGTCTCCTTGGATATTTTCTGACAAATCTTTTAAAAAGCCTATGCAATTCTCCCTGCTCCATCCCTGGCCAAAATCAGGGTTGGACTAACATCACAAGGGCTGCTGTGAACACAAATAAATGTCACTTAGTAAGGCAGCAGCACTTCTAGAGCCCAGCGACCATACCAGGCTCCTCTACAAAATAATTTCAAGGGACCATCACATAGCTACATCCTGCCCTCTCACAAAACCAGGCCCAAAATGAAAGAGTTTCTCTCGTGCCAGGGAAGCCTTCAAGCACCCTGAAACCCTCACAAAAGAAGAGGGAGAGACCAGGTCTTCTGTGGCACTAAAATTCCAGCTTTACCTTTTCTTCAAAATCAGGAGCTTTTCATAAAAATGAAGCCTCCAAAATACATTTGTGCTGTAATGGCACTAACATAAAAGAGTCAGAGGTGGGACTGCTGTAATACTGATGAAATGTAAAGATACACTGAAATCCAAATCCCAGGAAAAAGGAAAAAAACAAACAAAACAACAACAACAAAACAAAAAACCCAAAAGGTAGATCTTTCCTATGCTTTGACTGGATAAATCTTTATTCTGGACAACTGAACTATTCTGGAATCATACATATGCCTTAAATCTGTGCTTTACACAAGTTTAAAACTGCATTTGGAAACGATGTCCTAGACATTGAACTCAATGCCCTGAGCTTAAGCAGGTGAAGTTACCAGCAACAAAACCTACATTAAGCAATTTTTACTTAGCTTCAACTTAATAGCCACCAACTAGACAAGAAGCCATTTCAGCGTTAGAGCTGAAGAATGAAGACTTAACAGTATTTATTTTGGAGTTAAAATGAAATATTGAATGTGGTTCATATATTTTTTGAGATGCAGTTTTTAAAAAAGATGACATTCGAACCGCAAGACTTTTTATTCCATTACAATAAAATACACACTTTGCTTCAGCTGCTCTGTTAAATTCTTAACATACATTTTCAAGTTTGCGGGAAAATCCAAACCCAGTGCCGAGGCTACAGTATGGTTTCTTCCTGCTAAACTAAAAATAGTAAATAATAAACACATCCTGACTTTAGCCGCCTACAACACTGCTTTTAAAAATATTCGTAATGACTGTGTGCTTCTGGATTTGAACAGAAAATTTGTCTCTGCCACTGACTGGAAAATATCCTGCAGCACCTGTCACATAGGTACCAGTTTATTTCAGATGCATGTTATTGAGGATGATTTTCTTTTCTATGGATTTTTCTTCTATACACACATCCCCATGCATATATGTATATACATGTATTTATTTGTATGTAAACAGGTATTTATTTTTTGCTTTATACATATGTAAAACATATTATCAGAGAACCTGGTTGAAACTCAGTGCAGCCCCAAACCTGTCTCAGTGTTTCTTATGATCCTTTCTGCATTTATCTCTAAGACTTGTGATTATCCTCACCTGAAGCTCCTCTGTTTTCACCTCCCATTTCTGTTCTGGCATGATTTGGCTGGCACCTCTGACACCTGATAAGCCAGCAGATCTGTTTCTGTATGTCCTTTCCAGATTCTTGGGATAACATTAATCTCACCTAACTTTAAATACCTAGGGCAGAGAGATTTATGTTGATTACTGCCAGCTCCCACTACAGTCAGTGAAGAGAACCAGTCCCTTCTAGAGACCTACCCCTCTGGCTGTCCATGTGCCATTGCCTTCCACTGACAAGGCAGAGAGCCCTGGCTCACGTGACCTGGTTCAGATGCAAACATCCAAACTGGCGAGGTAAATTCCACTGTCTGTTTCAAACTTTTATTCATTCCTCGCTATTGATATGCTCAAGATCACAAAAACGTACGTTTTCACAATTTATCACTTTCAGCTGTAATGCTTTTGTATTCCTAAACACAAATAATATGCAAATCATTAAAAAGCCCACTACAAAAATACATGCTTTTTATGTTATATCCATTTGTACCAAAACAAGAATAAAATATAGACAAGTTTATTGATAATTGTAAATGTTACTGTTGATGCAAAATAGATAACAATACTCTACGCTTAGGTATTATAACTTTGCCCCATGCAGAGCAGAACCAAATCTAAAATAAGAAAATTATTTCATTCCATGAGAAAACTTCTTTTAATAAATAAATCTACTTGCTATGCAGGTTTTGATGAGATGAAATTATTACAGCTATCAAGCCTTCTTAATTAAAATCTACAAATCATTCAATAAAACTGAACTCAAATTTTCAGGAAACAAACCAGCTACAATACAGAACTCAGGTGTTTGTATTTATAAATATATATATATACATATACACACAAATAAAAGGAGCATAAGGAATAAAACAGCTTTCCTTTACACAAAGGAACTGAGCACTCTCCACCAACTCCAAGCATTACCATGAAGATACCTCATGCAACTGCTTTGGCTCCTGCAGGCCCTGTTCCCATTTTTGCTACTGTCTTGCATTTTATTCTGCAGGTTTAAAAAAACAAACCTGCCTGTCCCCATACCTCTACAATAAGGAAAGGAGAGGCTTTGTTTCTTAATAAATCCCACCCTCTTCAGTACAACCATGAGCCTGTGGCATCGTAACCTTTTCACAAATATTTTGCGAGATCTAATACTTCTTCAAGTTAAGCTTCCTTATTTTGAAAAAACCAAAACACACTGATTCTTTTAGAAAACAGAACTGAGCAAAATGTTCCATGTAGGAAGGCAAATCTCATTTACTTGTCCTGGACAGACTTCTTCAAACACAGAGATCTAAATTAAAGACAGCAATCTTAGGCAAGGAGATTGATACATAATCAGAAGATAAAACACATATACAACACTGCTGAATTCACATAATGCACAGAAAATTAGTATTTTCTAAAAGATGCAGTGTTTCAGCCTGTATTCCATGCATAGCTTTCTCAGATGAATTACAAAAGAAATCTTGGCAGGTAATGTTGAAATCAGCCCATGAAGGATTTACAAGTTGACCAAAGCCATACACAGCTACTGGTCATGACTCTGTTGGTGTGACCTATTAATGCTGCCCTTCTTACCTTGGAGAAAGCTATGTGCTTTCCTCACTTACACAGGAGATCTTCCATTCATCTGGCACAGTATTCTTGTGTGTTGATTTTTTCCCCCTGTGTAACAGTTCTTCACCTTCAGGGATCACCGCTGTGTGCAGACAGCTCAATTTCTCAAGTGTCAAGTTAAGTACAGCCTGGAGCTGCTTGCTCTGCCCATCCCTGGAGAGAGGTGTTCCAGCAACAAGGGAAGCCAAGTGGATTTGAAGCAGCCATGCAGAGGCCCCAGTTTATATCCTCCTATCCCAAGCCAATGCAAGTTAAATAGCATGGAATATAAACCGTGGGACCCCAGGATTTCCATCCTCTGTGATTCATCCTCCCTAGCTGAAGACAGACAGGAGTAGGGAAAGGCAGTCATTGCTTTAGGCACTTGAGTTTAACCCATCCATGGATGTCAGAGTTAAACCCTTAGGCTAGCAATGGAAAACCCAGTATAGCCGTTGCCTTCCTTGTCAGGCAGTCCAGTTATTTTTGTCTGAAAACCCTAAAATGTCACATTTTTTCCCCCAGACAGTACAGCAACATATTTTATGGTTTTTATGGCTGACTGATGGTGAACTGAGCTGCAGTGGGAAAGCAAAATGTTTACACAATAAACCCATAAATCATTTTGTAATCATTAATGAGCATTCTCAAGGTTTTACTGCTGCTGATTAGAAACCTAATTCACTGGAATTGGTCACTCACTGTACTATATAAAGGAAAAAAAAAAAGTCACTGGTCCTTCACGTTCTGAAAAGGGGGATGTGATAGTAGCGGTCATCCTCAGTCAGGAGAGAAATCTCATTCCATTCCCTTCGGTATTCATTCGGATAGGTTGCTTGAAATTCCTCAGTATTAAACCTATGCAGTCTGTAAACTCGTATCTTTACTTCAAGTAAGTATCCAAGAAGAAATAGTTCAACCTAAAAATTGAAGAAATCGGTAAGATATTTATTTCTAGACTTTGAAAACTAAACTGAAGATAACCCAAGTCAAGGCAAGTAATTTAGCTCCGAAACAGTAGACAAGGAATAAAAAGGGGCCTTTTGCTAGTGGAGTAAGAACATTAAAAGTTTGAGGGCATTCCCAACAGCCCTTCCACTTCTCTTTTGCATGTAAAGAGAAACATTCCTGCACCTGACACCATACATAACCTGTTTTCAAGCCAGCTCACAAAGCTGACTGGGGAGCAAGAAAGGAATTGCTGTTACCAAGATGGATACACCTAGAAAAAATGGGAAGCCTGCCACCTTGTGATCACTTGCTACATATGGAAAACATAACAGCGAAAGGAAAAAGTTTCTTGGTACTTCACATAAATTAAATTGGAGAACTGGCATCTTCATTGATATTTCTTGCAATGGATTGATTGCTTAATCAGAAAAAAAGGTTTTGGAAAAGTTCATATACTTGGGCATAGCCAGACAGAGCAGAACTTGTCCAGTTATAATCAAATTGCTCCTAAATCTGACTGCATCACATAACAATTGACTTGATAACTGAAATTGATTATAAAAATAATTTCAGCCATTGGAAAGTGAAACCATTTGTGGAGTGGCAGTGTGGACTTTAGATGTCAGGACTGAACTTCTCACTAATTATAAAACCAGAAACAAAAACCTTAACATATAAAGGTGATTAGTAGAGTTTTCATTACCTACTCTTAATAGACATTAGATCTCATGAGAACCAACGGTGGGAAGAAAAGAGAGTGATGCTACAGGGTTTAGCATAGTGGAACAGATAGGAAAAGCAAAACAACTGGTCAAAACAGCATCATCTATAACTATTTTACATATCAAAGTTATTATTGTTCTAAACTATGTCTTATTGATAGACTGTAGCATTTATTTTTGGTTCACTCTTACCACAATTTTTTTTCCTGGAAGATAAATGACTGTCCTCAGTCCACTTCCCCCATCACAAAAAAAATAAAATGGGCCAGCTATCATGGATGATGTATGATACAATCACCTAATCACTACAAAGATGGAATAAGTTTTGTGATTAGTTTTTCATCTACCTCCTTACCTGATCTAGGCAAACAGAGTCACCTATGGAGTTCAGATGATTCATCATGAAACTCAGAGGGTCAGATGAAGAGTCACGAGCAAAGAGAAGGCTAAAAAGGTTGTGTACGGGTTCATCCCTGCTCTTTATCTGCTCATAGGCTTCGACAACTTCATAGAGCATGATGAATTTTATGCCCTCATACAGTTTGTATTCCTTACTTTCATCAGAAAACAGTATATTACACATGCTTCCTCTTTCTTCATGATCTCTTGTAGCACTTATTTCAGCCCACTGGAAAGCACACAGAAAAAGAATATTATTAAAATTATTAAGAATTCTATTTAACACGAAAGATTGCATAACAGGAACAGAAGCCTGGTCTAAGTATAAAGCAGCTATTAATTGAAAGAGCCCAGGCACAATAGCATTTGCAGGCAGCAGCCCCCAATCTGATCAAGGCCCATGGTTTGAGCTACAACAAGGCCAAGTGCCGGGTCCTGCAATTGAGTGACAACAATCCCAGGCAGCGCTACAGGCTGGGAGCAGAGTGGGAAAGTGGGGGTGCTGGTCAACAGCAGTTGAACACGGGCCAGTGTGTGCCCAGATGGCCAAGAAGGCCAATGGCATCCTGGCCTGTACCAGAAATAGTGTGGCAAAGCAGGACCCGGGCAGTGACTGTCCCTCTGTACTCAGCACTGGGGAGGTCACACCTCAAATCCTATGTTCAGTTTTTGTCCCTTGCTATGAGGAGGACATTGAGGAGCTGGAGTGTGTCCAGAGAAGGGCAGTGGAGCTGGTGAAGGATCTGGAGCACAAGTCTGTTGAGAAGCAGTAGAAGGAGCTGGGATTGTTTATCCTGGAGAAAACAAGGCTGAAGGGGAACACACTCTACAACTACCTAAAAGGAGGATGTAGCCAGGTGGGGGGTTGGTCTTTTCTCCCAACTAACATGCCATAGAACAAGAGGAAAAGGTCTGAAGTTTTGCCAGGGGGGATTTAGACTGGATACTAGGAGAAAATTCTTCATCAAAAGTGTTGTCAAGCATTGGAACAGGCAGTCGAGGGAAGTGGTTGAGTCACTGTCCCTGAAGATATTTAAAAGTGTAAATCTAGCACTTGTGGACACGGTTTTGTGCTGGGCTGGACTTGATGATCTTGAAGGTCTTTTCCAAACTAAATGATTCTATGATTCGATGACAATGGAGCTGGGAAAGGCAGCAAAGAACCCTGTTAGTGTAAATAGGCAAAAACCCATCTCACTGGCTGAACACCATCTTAATTTTTAAAAAAATGAAGTTGGGAGCTACACCTCATGCCCAGTAATCGCATAATGCATCAGAGTTGCTTTGAAAAAATTTGTTAATTGTAAGGATTTATTCATTCTTTTGACTTGAGACTTTTTTTCTTAAAAAAAAGATTAAATGCAGATTAAATGCTTTGTGCACTAACATTAGCTAAAAGAACTACAAACTAAAAATGAAAGCCGAATAACCCAACACTAGGAAATGCAAGGAGCAACCAGAACAAAATGAGAACTGCACAAAACTACCAGGCCCATCTCAAGAAGATGCAGCTGTCACTTTGGGACAGCAAAGGTGCAGGTGAAGGACCAAATCATCTATTTTAATTCCCTCTTTTTCTTTCTAATGCTTTGTTTCAAGAGCTTAAATCAGTCTGTTTGGGTTGTTTGTTTTTTGTTTTTTTTTTTTAATTAACAATTACTATCACTGCAGGTGCACTGAAACCCCAGAGGAACTCAAGAATGGTGCAAGGTGTTAACAGGCCAACTCTTTATCTCTCTTTCAGAAGGCTTTGGGGCTACTAAATCTCCCCAAGTTTTAAATATGTTAGTAAGAATTATAGTCCTGGGTTGGGAATGATGGCAATCTGGCAATGCCGAGCAGAGGGGGCGGTGAGGCTGACAGGTCTTTGCAATCAAGTGCAAGCTTACAGAGAGAAATTATAGCAAAAAATGGATAATTAAAACATTTAATGGGGATAGAAGCAAAGAAAATACCATAGTTTTAGAAGAAAATGAACTGTTTGCTTGCTCCTTTCCAGCTGGGGAGGGAATCCAGAAGCTTCTCGTACAGCATGTTTATTCTTAATCAAGATGATGAGATACTGCAGGAGCCACTTGATGGCACAAACTAGCTGTGGGACGGTGGCCTCCCTAATTCGCAGGGGACTCCTGAGTACTTGGCCTAGTGGATCACCAAAAGCTGGATTCCCCTGCAGGAGAGGTGATAGCCTTCCCAGCAACTCAGCAGTTTGAACCTGGGAGGGAGGCTGACTGCCCCACAAATATGTAACAAGGAGCAGTTCCTTAACTCAGTCTGAGCCCATGTCTCCAGGCTACCCATTCCTTCCAACCATTTCCTAGATACTCACATTTGTCTTTAATGCCTCCATACATTTGCGCAACTTCCCAAAGGTATTGGGACCCGTGTATCTTTCTGGCCCGAAACTGTATTGCTGAATCCAGTTACAACCTTGAGAATACAAAAGCTTTTCAGGGAGCTGGGAAAAAAACAAAACACAAGCTAATCATAACCATAACAAGAAGCAGAGTATAAGGTTATATAAACTTGTCCACATACAATTTATGATGTGATTCTATCAGCTGTTTGTACAGTTCAAACAACAAAGTAAATGGACCTCACAATTCAAAAGCTATGAAGGAGGATCCACTTAAATGCCAAGTCCTTAAGAAACTTTTAAAATGGGGCAAGCCAAAAAAAAAGATGAAAATATGCTCTCAGCAAAATATATAACCCACACTCTGGAAAAGCTGGATACTTCCAAATTCAGTGAGGTATTTAGGATTACAGACATCTTCCAGTCTGCACACGCTTCTCTACAGGCAGAAGCTATAGATCCCCCCTCCCTGCCACTATCTCCTGCTGTAGCCCCTGGAGCCCAGGGCAGGATTCCTGCTGCTCCAGCAACACAGCAGCTCCCAAGTGAGCCACTGAACTTTGCATGGATGTGGATGCGGAGGATTTAAATAACCTATTGTGTTAAGGGAGTGACATCTAGCAGGATGGCAATAACAGTCATCCATCTACTTTTTTGGGGTTTTTTTACATCATTTAGACTCATGTTCACATTGGTATATTTAGATCAGGGACAGTTTTTCAATTAAATGTAGTCCAATGGGTTTGAAAAACTTCTCTTTGAATTCTGATAATTATTCTCCACTTCAACAGCCAACATATTACTTTTCATACTGAACAAAGCTTCCTTCTGCTGTGCATGGATTGCTAAAATGTGTTCATTTAGGAAATGAATTTTACCTTCAATATATCTCTTTCCTTCATCCATGAAGGAAAATGAATGCCTTGGCTGAATATCTGAAAAAGCACCGCTCTTACTACACTATAGTTGTCCCTCCTGACTTGTCTCAGGTATTTGATATGACAGCTCCTAAACAATTCTTCATATGCCTAGAAAGAGACCAAGAAAAATTAGCAACAAGAAATACTAAATCTTGAGAAAAAACCATGTTGTTTGAAGTCTAATTCCAAACTACTCATAAGAGGGAGCTAGGGGAACAAGAGAGTATATTTTTAAGATTTATGTACACAGAAATGTTAAACACCATGTTTTTGTAAACACCTTAGACTGGCGCTGCCCCTTAAGAATGATTCTGCAATCCTTCCCAACCCAGCAACTCGTTCAAGTCTCTGCACTGTTGCTACTGTAAACATTCACTTGGTCAACCAAATTAGTGCAGATCACCACAGATTTCTGTGCTGTAACAGCATTAACCTCAACCGCTTTACAATTTGCACTGATATATGAAATGCAGCAGCAAAAGGGCAGGAACGAGTATCTGGAGAAAACCATTTTTGCAAAAACATCTCCTTACATTGACCTGAATGCATCGTGCAACTCTGACCTGAAGGAGAGCAGATCTGGCAGCTCTGTGCTGAAGTAGACAGCCCTTGGTCCAGCTACACACTCTGCATTACCACTGGCTGCCATCTCAGCCCTTGCTAAGACAATTCTGAGCAATAAACTGGCAGAGAATTAGGGAGAGGACGCTACAGTCCCACAGGCTGCCCCATCACTTCCAATTTGATTCCTGAAGGGGGCAGCAAGATGGTCTCAATTCCTCATCCCCCGTTTATCTTGGTTACTCCCTCACCCCATCCCCCCACTCCTCAGCTGCACTCTGTCCCCTTACTCTTATACTCTATCAGCCGAGATAGTAAGCCCATTAAACTCTTTCTGCTGAGGGAGTTTCCTGCTGCTTCAGCAAGCTTCAGGGCTTCAGAGAAGCTCTTTGTGGATGACCTGCTTTATAAGCTCACCATCTAGATGGACATCCAAAAGAGGAGAGCCAGCACAGAAGAGGGAGAGGGACTGCTTACCTAGGACAAGGCGAGAAAGAGGGAGAGACAAGACAAACAAGGGATTGTTCCTTTTGGGGACAGCAAGCATGTTATGCTGGATCTCACAAGACCTCATCCTAAAATGTGCTCCTTACCATGGTAACTTCTACCTGATGTCACCAGACATCTACTGACTGCTCCATATACAGGAGTCTCTTTTTCAGGTCTGGTAATCCAGAAAGCTCATAGATTTTCTGGAAGGTTTTTTGCCCAGTATGGGCTTGCAAATTTATTAGAAGTTTTGCTATCTTTTGTTACTTGCTCCTCCAAATAATTTTTGGCCTTGTGTGTTGTTCTGTGAACTTTTGACACTGCTGTGTTCTTGCATTTAACATGGCAAAACTGGATCTTTTCTTCGTTCATCACTTGAATGCAACTCCAGCTTTTTGAAAACCATCTTCTTTTTTCTATAACCCCCTTATGCTACTGTTTATCGTTACTAGCTTCTTTCTACCCTTTAAGTCCTTCTTGGTATGCATTTGCTCTGAGATTCCAATACCATGACCTAAAGCCCATACATGTCAAATACACTGGTGCAGTTAAACTGCCTGTCTTGCCAGCAGTGCCCGGTGCAGGGGAAGACACCAGCAGAGAAGCACCTGGGCTGGGGTGCAGAGCTGGAGCAGAAGCTCTGTGCCTAAAGACATGGGATGGCCACCATCTAGCACCCCAGCTCCCTGCCTGCTGGGCAGCACCCAAGCTGGCACAAGTTAGATGCCAGCTCCTGCTCTGCCTGCTGCCAGCTGCAGCTGATGATGCTGGAAAAGGGAAGGCTGCCAAGCATGGACCTTCAGACCTTGGAAGAGAGATGGATGTAGCGCTTCCTTCCTCCCTAGAATAAGAGTTTTTACCTTAAATCAAAGGCTGGCCAAGTGACAGAGCCTAAGACCAAATTATTTGGGCTTTAGCGCTGGGGATGATTTTTCCTGTTAAGGTCACTGTGTGAGTCACTGATACAAGAAGAGGGAATTCAGAATATATATACAAGACTAAAACCTGATCTACATTTTGACCTGCACTGCTGCACTCTTTATTTAGACCCATGTTCATGCTATCCCTTTTGCTTTTCATTTGACTAGCCAGTGTAGCAGGCTTTGATAGCTGCTGCAGCTGTTTGCACTGAGAGTGCTATTCCTTTCCCAGGTGCTGGTTCTCCCCTGTCCTCATGCAGAGATTAAAATTTAACTCTTACCTCCCTCATCTGTTTGGCCTGCTTTGTTTCTCCTTTCCATTCTCTCGCACTATAACCAAGCAGATCAACTTCTGGCAGCACACTGAGATTCCCTAAATTGAGATCGATTCACAGGTTAGTTATGTTCTGCTGTTCTGCATCTAAAGGGAACTTGTGAGGGTGATTAATGAATGTGGAGTGACAACAAAAACCTTACTTATGAGTTGCCTCTGAAGGTAGTTGTTCCACCTGAAATATAAATTATATAACAGGTATCAACAAGGAGGTGTTGAAGGTCAGTATTTACTGAAATAAGCAACAGTGTGGAAGATTAAAGTCTGCTTAATAAAAACCTACCGTTTCAGCAGCTGTGCTAAAAAGCTATATAGCCTTCTACAATACCAAAACAGAGCAGTGAGGAAGGACATGCTTAACATTAGCTGCACTTTCACTTTTTGCCACATGAGACACAGGGATTCCTTACTGGCTGTTTTCCAGGACCACACCTCATGCCTTCCTAAAATAGGGATCAAAAGAGAGAAGAAAAAATCTTATCACTATTTTGAAGTACTTTTCCTGTTTGTCTTCTTGCAAAAAGAAAGATCATCCAAACATGATATAATTTCAAATGAAAGACAAAACATGACATGCAAAAGATTAATATATTTTACTTAATACACAGAGTTTATATACTTAGTTTTTCAAGTTTCTAGGGGCTTGGGTGCACATAGTTCACACTTCCACACTTTCCTGCACATAGTGAAGGCTACGTATACAGTTACAATGGAGTCAGGGGAAGACTGGTATCAAGCACACTGCTCAGTAACAAAAAAACCCCCCAAAATTATTTTTTTTAACTTCAGGATGTGCTGATCTAGAAACCTGTACTGTCATTATTTTGTCTCTAAGTAATGGTTTTGAAGACCAGGGGTTTGTAGGACTTAGTTGTAGTCAACAAATGGGCCATATAAGGCAATATTAGCTGACTAAGCATCATATGACTGCCTGGGGAATTAAAGGAATGTTCCTGCCTCAATTTGGGTGAGTTTAGGGTCAATTTAAAACTCCAGAGAAAGATCCTCTCCAGGTATCTGGTAGAAAGCTCAGGAGATCATCACAGAGGGGGTGCACACTCACTGTTCTTCATAGACATAAACAAGGACAAGATTCTGTCGTTCCCCTGGCATTACAGACAAGATTAGGGAAGGTTATGATTGTCTGTCATTGATAAGAAGACCTGCAAGTGAGAGAGGGCCTGGAGACAGAACAGTTGACAAAGGCAGTATCTGCTTCCTAAGTGACAAATTCGTCCTCTTGAAGAAATTTGAATATAGAAAATTACCAGAGTTTATGATTAACAGCTGCTCTGTTATTAACTTATTTATTGATTTAGTACAAAACCTTAAAAGAACTCAACTTTTTATGAAGGCATCCAGAGAAAGCTGAAAAGATCCTTCTCCAGGGAGTCTACAGAGGGGATTACTCATTCCACATAGTTTTATGTCAGCTGAACTTCTGCCCCTCCTGGCTTTAACAGGAAGTTTAAGAGGGGCTTAATTTTTCCAAGTAAGTTAAGCCCATGCACTGTGGACGACAATCCAGTCAAAGAATTACATATCAACTCCAACCTTAGCAACAAGATAAACAGTGATGCACTCATTTTTATGAGCACTGTTGCATATATACAGAGCACTGCTGATACTTGGCCTTTCCCAATATTCTGTTGTTTGAAGAAGTTTTATTACAAGATGTTGTATGCAAGTCATCTGGTGGAGAGACCCAGACTTTGTCTCTCCTGTGAACTAAAGGCAGGTTAAGAGCTGTAAGTAAAAAGGTGTCAGTAAATTTTAAGTAATCAGAGGTGGGGTTGGGCTGCTAGCTCTGAGGCTCCAGAAAATGTTTATTACTGATGCCAAGAAACAGACAAGTAAACATCAGCTGTAAGGTCTGGAAATGGAAAACTTAATAGAAAAACCAGACACTCCCACTTACAGCTCACACAGACATAAAAACACACTCCCACTTCCTCCTGAGGGACACTGGTAGGCACATTCTCAATAAGCACACAAACTTCTACCTAGAGAAATGGCAGTCCCAGCAGAATCAAGCAATTGCATTTTTTTTTCTCTTCTTTAGGATGAAGGCATCAGCATTGAAAAAAACCTCAGTGGACTGTGAATAACTGAACCTTCTGTCCACTAGAATGGAACCTGATGGCTCAGATGTTCAGCCCATGGACCAGTGGGACTTACACTGTTGTATGAAAACCAACGATGATTAAAATTAACACCAATTTAAAGATACAGTATCAAAGGTAAGTTGCAGCAGACTTTCATTTCATTACTTAAAAGGACCGTATGGTCCACTCCCACATTTGATTTTGAACAAACTGGCTCTATAAAAAAATCAAGAGCTGGTCCATCTGTTAAAACGATACTTTGCATTATGGAGTACCAAGAAATGCATGTGAACACAAAATTTCTTCCCTTACCCCTTTTACTGGCAGAAAGATGAGAGCTCCGCATCAGTTTTTCAACTGAATTAAGCAATCTTTTGAAAAACTTTTTTGATGGTAATAATCCTGAAAGAAACTCAGGCTACTGGAGTTCAACAACTCTCTTTCAATGCCCAGGTGCTTGAGCAACTGCTTATCAAAGAGTGCTGGGAAGCACAGATTTATGAATTTCCATCAGAAACACAAATCAGTGTCAGAGATCATGAGATAACCAAAGAGTGCTTGCCCATTTTTATTTAATATGAGGGATTTATAAATGGGTATTACCATAGTAGAAAGCCAAATGGGCGATGGAAAAACCTGCAAAGCAGTGATTTTGACTATCTTTGCTACACTTGTATTTGCAGCATACCTTGGACTTTATGAACTTTTCCTCCTGTCATGGGAAAGCTGCTGTTCAAACAGCACTTTGTGATTCAGTCAATACTTTCAGTGCTTATTTCACACTTAGAAATTAATTACATTTTTCTTCAAGTAAATGAGATTTAGAAGTAGCAGTTGGATTGCAAAGTGCTGCTGGTAAAAATACATCATGAGCGTAAATTAAAGAAGGCAGCAGCTTAAAATAGATCTCGCCACCCCCCTCCCTGCACCTTCCAAAAGTCTTCAGAAACCAACGAGCAATTAAATTAATAACACATTAGCGGGGGGAGTAAAATAAACCCACAGACTTTTAAACCAAATCCATTCCCTGGGATATGGGCACAATTCATCCTGTTCCTCAGGAGGCAGTGACAGGAGCAGTTGGTGCTGTGACCAGCTGCTGGGCTCCCATCTTCTTGAAGACTGACTGCGAGCATCAGCATGACAGTGAGGCCTGACTCTTCTGCCATGCAGAAATTTGGAAGAACAGAGGCTGAGCAATGCTGGAGTAGGAGCTGATAGCAGTGTTTCTCTTACAGAGCAAGTACTACACCATATTTTCTTTTATGCCACATCAGATTCCTGCTAGTGCCAAGCCTTAAGCTTTTACCCCCTGCAAAGTCAGCAGGAGAGACAAACAGAAGAAAAAAAACAACAAAAAAGGCCAGAAAAAAAGTAAGAGAGGTCTGCAATATCTGTTTCATTCCCAAGTAACTCACAAAGAATCTCTAAAGGATCTGCTTCACATTTGAGTCCCTCACAACTTTTTTGGACGCTGCTATCTTAAATACGCATAATTGATGAAATGCAAAATGTCAGAGCTCAGCTTGGGAACTAGCAGACAGCACTGTATGCATTACTGAATATTCCAGCATGTCTGATGGTGCAATCACCCTTTACTGTTTTTCTCCATACCATTAACAAGGCCATCAGAAAGATAACAGAGCGTCTTCCCAAATTAAAACCTGACAGAATGATTTCTCTTTGGGACATTCCTCTTCACTGTCTTTTTGGGACTGAAAGCAAGACATAGCACTTGTCACCATAAAGTGGCCAGGTTTCATACTCCCATCACACAAAATCATGTTCCTAGTTCCCAAAAAGCAGGTATACCCTCTTCATTCAAAGAGGGAGGCAGAATGGGGGACTCCTGTGTTACAGCCCTCATGCTGTCCCACCTGTACCACTCCTTCTCCCTCCTCTGTTGGATGCAGAGCTAGGAAGGGAGACCCCAAACTGAGACATACAAAGTTTGGCATGGAGGTCCAAGTCTGCCTGTGCTCAAGGTGTGCACACAGAGTTCTCTTCACGTTGTTGCACACTGCTATTTTCCAGATTACACACCATCAGCACCAAAGGTATGTTATAGAAAAGGCTAAGTCCCCGTTTTAAGGGAAAACAAACTTACCCTTACAGAGCAGGCACAAGCATGATGCACATGTGTACACAGACCTCAACTGAATGAGCCAAGAGGAAGACACAGAAAAACTATTAATTACACAAATTCAATACCTACAAAAGATTACATCCTATCAAAGTTTAGAAGAGAGAAATATGCCTTTTTAAGTGGTGCCAAGAGATCACAAATTCTTTGATTTCCCAGTTCATCATCATCACCACACAAAAAAAATAAAAAAAACTTACTGAATTAAGCAGTGCTTCTCACATATCTTGGTATGTGTTTGATCTGTATTCAGTATTTCATTACAAACCCCTTCCTTTACAGAGTAATGCAATGACAACTTGTTAAGCAACATTCACTTGTTCTAACAAACAGGAGAGATGAGGATCTCTTCTTGGTATAGTAAGAAAATAATTTACAAAGATGGCAATCGTCAGTGACTTACCAAAAGTTCAACCATATCTGCTGATATCTTCTAATCAAAAAAAATCAAAACAAAAAGAGAATCCCAGCTCCAAACCATAAGTAGAATCACACAACTACCTAGAAAACAGAATAATTTTGGTAACACTGAGGCCCGTCAGTTGCAACAAAGGTTGCAACAAATGGTTTACTTACACAACTCTTCTGCATAGGGCTGTCCCAAGTGCCCTCTTAGCTCCCTCAGTGTTTTTTTCAGAAAAACATAGAAAATATAGAGCCGGCAGCCTTCTTCAGACTCCCTGATCATCAGCTGGAACTGCTGGTGTTAATGTACCTATGCAGTTGTGACACATACTTATTCCTACTGTGCAGCAACAACCATAATGTGTTCTTACCTCCCGGGTGATTATCTAAAATATACCCTACTACAATTACCTTTACAAAACCAATTTCAGCCATATAATCAAGATATTAATGCACGCCTTAGCCTGCACATACCATTTTCTCTCTACAAATGCCTACAAGAACAAAAGGAAAGTTCAGTTCTTCATTTCCTGTACAATTCAGCTTCCTTTTTAAGGCACAGGGTACTTCATCCAAGACCTTTAGATGAATAACGCTTAGCCCCACTTCCATTTAAGTAAGAAAAAACATGACAGAAGCCTTCTGAGAATTTACAGTCCAGAATATTGGATGAGAAACACATGAAAAACATTTCATGCCATTAAAAAAACATGAATCTCTTTAAAACTCTTACTCCTGATTTTAAAAAATGAAAACATAAAATAACCTCCTTTTAAAGGAGGAGCTTCTGAAATCTCTGCTACTGTTTTTCTTCTTAATGTGGAAAAAAAAATCTGTTCCCATTCAGATGTGCTATTTAATGCCTGTACACTTCAAGCAGAACTTACGTAAATGCACTAAATCTATTATTTGAAAGAAGCCCACTCTAAGAATTCTTATTCTGCCTGCTGCAGAGCTGCATGTTGAGTCATCCCTAATGCCACTCACATTGGTTCACAATTCTCAAAATGCTTTTCTTTTTTTTCCTTTTTTTTTTTTCTGCCATGCTGAATCCAAACTGATAGAATAAAGGAAATACTTTCCTCCTGAACATCTTAAGTGTAGCTGACAAGTATAAATACCTTGGGTTTTTTATGCTGATATGTCTAGATAAGTGAAACCTGGTTAGGGGGAAAAAAGAAGTCATACTTAGCAATAACAGTAATTGTCCTCCTCCTGATTTTTAAATCTTGTTTGCTAGACAGCATATGATTTGCACCAACCACCCCATCCTCCAAGGATGCACAGTCATTAGGTGCTCAGGAGGCTGGGGATATCACAGGCAACATCCCTCCTGGTCTCTCCAGTGGCAGCTGCCCCACTCCTGGGGTTCCCTGGTGCAGGAAGTGCCCCTGGCTCCGCCTGGATGCTTTGTAAGCGCACAACACAGGACAGTCCAAGGAATTTTAAGCTACTTGTTGATAAAAAGTTATCCCAACTGATATCCAGGACAACAGCAGGATCAGGTAACCCATGACAAACAAAAAAATCAACTCTTCTGAGCCTGTTTACTGTCCAAGGAGAAAGCCAGCCCTGTCTCACCAAACCACATCCATTTTGCTCATCATTCCTATCTCTATACAGGGTCTGACTGCTGCACCCCACACAGATTTTGTGTCTGTCTTCAGAGCATGGCCCTCTCCTGAGTGTACCTGATTGTGTGTGCAGACAGTGCAGAGCTGTGCATTTTTCACGTGGATTAGTAATTACGTATAATTTATGATTAATAATCGCAAATGATTCATATCTCCTGGTAGAGCACCAAAGCACAAAGCCTGTGTTTCCTCAGCAGGTATGTGCAGAGGTTTATTCAGCAATGTTATCTGTTTGCTAGGGAGTTTTACTTGTGTCTTGCTCTCTTTTCAAGACACATAAGAAGCACAAAGCAAGGCCAAAGAAAGCAAAATATTAAAGCCATCACTCTGAATGCAAATGGCGGAAAATGGTCTTGCATCTCTTCCCCTCTGCATCTCAGTGTCTAGTCTGATGAAAGACAAAACTTCAGCTTTATTCTGCAAAGCTCATGGTATTTGTATGGAAGCAGCTGGAGTGTTTAAACTCCGCTCTCTCTTCATCATTTCAAGGGCAGCACTTTCAAACTGGCATATTTTAATTAGTTCAAGCACACAGGAGTCCTCTGCCATTTAGTGAGAGTGCATTACCAGACACTTCTGGCCTAAAATATTACACAAAAAAAGAGCCAGAAAAAAACCCTGAAAGGTAAAATTGACTGCATCAAGATAGTAACTGAAATTCCAGTTATTGCTCAGTGTAATACTAAAGTCATAGCTAAAAGAAACACTTCATAAAAATGTTATCCAAGGACTCAGAATATTCTCTGCAAGAGCTTTCTACTTATAAAAGCACATTATTATTATTAGTAGTAGTATTATGCATAATAATATCACTGTCATTATTGTCATTGCTAATGCACAGTTGGTATTTTTACAGACATTTGGATGTTAAGAGAAGTTTCAAGCAAAGCACTCCAGACATCAGTTACAGGGATCAAGAGACCAGAGTTCCCTGACACTTCTGCATTTGCACAAACTGCCTCAAAACCAGACAGTTATGATGCAAGGACTAAATAGAATACAAATCACGTGCCCCTGAAAAATACAGTTAAGTGTGACCTTGCATATTGAGCTCTTTTTGAGGGGTTGGCACTTGGCAGAGCCACAACTTACTTTCACTTGTAAAGTAAGAAAATGAAATACAGGGTACTGGATAGTTTCTGACATGGAACCCAGCAGTATAACTAAATTTTAAAGTTCTTAATTTATATGAAACCCCCTATTTTTAAGGCCTTGGCCTTTGGCAAGAACATCACAGCTGAAATTCATATGCAGGAAATGACCCAAAATGAAACCAGAATTGAAGGACAATAAACATATCTCCAAGCTGCTCACAAACAAGCTCCTGGTGTAGTGCTGTGCTCAGAGGAAAACTGGGGAAAACAGGTAGGGCTTCTCCTTGTTGTACAGATAGACCTTAGCCAAGTATTTAAGTTTGCAAAAGACCGATTTTGCATGAACTTGGCAATTAAAACCTTACTGACCATTTGAGGGAGGCAATTCTGCCCTCACCATTGTGAGACCTCACCTGCAGTACTGCATCCAGCTCTGCGTAAGAAAGATGTAGACCTAACAGTGCAAGGTTCACGGAGGAGGCCATGAAGATGATCAGGAGGATGCCCTCTCTTATGAGAACAGACTAAAAGAGCTGAGGTTGTTCAGCCTAGAAGGCTCCTAGAAGACCTTATAGCACCTTCAAGTACCTAAAGGGGTCTACAAGAAAGATGGAGAGGAACTTTGTAAAAAGGAATTTAGTGACATAACAAGGGATAATGGCTTTAGATTGAAAGAGGGCAGGCTTGGGTAAGATATTAGATAGAAATTCTTCACTGTGAGGCCGGTGAGGCACTGGGATAGGCTGCCCCAAGAAGCTACGGACATCCCATCCCTGAAAGTGTTGAAGGCCAGGTTGGATGGAGTTCTGAGCAACCTGGTCTAGTGAAAGATGTCCCTGTGCATGGCAGGGGGTTAGAACCAGATGGTCTGTAAGGTCCCTTCCAACCCAAGCCATTCTGTGGTTTCCCTGGCGGCAGCTGACCTTTGGGCAGTGCCAAGCACCTTGGGCAGACTTGATGATAGTCAAAGCCTCACAGACACCACATCACATCAAGGCACTAGCTTGATGCTAAGGTACACATTTCTCACTTTCATAGATTTATTTACCCAAAGTGACTACCCTGCCCTGGAAGCATAAATGCTAAACACTTCAAATATGTGGAAAGCCACAGCAACATATTATGTATGGACAAGGCACCTGAGACAGAGTCCTGCTGAAGATGACGAGTAGAACTAGCAAAAGGACCAGAGACTGAGCATATACAGCCTCACCTTTAACCCTCCACCATCACAGAATATGGCTCAAGTAAGACAACACATCTTCTGCTCAGTCTACAGCATTCTCCTCAGAAAAACGTTCGCTGAAAGAAAAGTGTGGGCAGTACAAGTTGCCTTGCTCGACACATCCCTCTGCACAGCTACCTAGTGGCATCTGTCCTCACTGGTGATATGGGGACAGGAGCTAGAGACACACTTCCTCTCTCTGGCAGAAGCTTCCAGCATGTCCCCGTAGGCTACAGAGAAATCCCAAGCATTTGGGACTGGATTTTGAAGATGCCAAAAATGTATAGTGTGTAGAGCAGTGAAAAAATGGGAAGAAGCTACAAGCACAGCGTAAGGCTGAAAAGAAACCAAAAAGATGCTGACTTCAAAATTTCTCAGAAAATTAATGAAGAAAGCTGCAGAAGGTTTGAAGTATTTTACAATGTCTGCCTTCACTGGAGCCCTCTCAAGAAATGGACAGTAGTCCTTTTATTTCCTTTTTGTCCCCATTTATGCTGGGACACAGCTTTTATGTTTTTTTTTATGCTTTTATGTTACCAGGCAACAGATAGTCCAACCATGACTTACACTGTCCATTGGAAAAAAATCAAACTTTTCATCAAACCAAATTTTGTAATATACAAACTAAACTCTAACACCTCAGAATTGGTACAAGATCCCTAGCAACAAAGGTCCCTCTTAAAACTGTCGGTGACTGCTTTTACATTGCTGCAGCTGAAGAAGTGGAACTCGTGTTTTTTATCATGAAACTCTGACTTTTTCAATAATAAGTAGCTGTTTCTCTGTCTTTCTGAAAGGTGCAGCATTGTTGTCTGATCCAGAGCACTGCAGCCATGCACTGAGTAACTGGCATCTGCTATGCTGGGAATCCCAGCAATGGAGCACATGGGCAAAGTTCCCTGCTGCTGCTGCTACATACTGGCACCAAGCCAGCTCCATCACCCCAGGAGTGTGGAAAGGATGCCCTGTGTTCACCAGGCCTTCCCAAATTCCATCAAAGCAGAAAACAGATCGTGAAGTGATTCAGGACCATGTGTCAGACAGTAACTCAGATTAGTGTTTCACTTTAAAGAGTACTATAACTCTTTTAGAAGTCCAACTGCCATAAAAACGCCGTTAGAATATGACTCAGGCAGCCCAAAAGTAATTTAAAAAAAATAATTTCACAGCCTAAAATACAAGGAGATTAAGAAGTTCCTTAAGGTAAACCTTATGCCATTCTAATCACACCCAAATTTAGTTATGCAGGTGTAATGAAAGCAGTATAATTCTATTACCTTTTGACTCCTGAGCACTGGTTATTCCCTGTGTTTTTAAAACAAGTAAATTATAACCATAATCATCTCCCCTAGGATAGCTTGGCACAGTGACTCCCACAGTTCAGCTGTGTGGGGTCAGGAGGTACAGCAGAGGTATTTCTGAAATCTCAAACTCATTTGCCTGGGTAGTCATGCAAGATCAAACATTTTCAAACATTGATCTCAAGAAAAACTGCACACATTTTTGAAAAACTCTTTAATGTTTATCGTCTGATCCTTGGTAGATAAGATGTGAAGATTCAACTGGAAACTGTACCTAAGAAACAAGGTGGACAGAAAGTCTTGATGCTGAATGGGAAACAAACACCACCTAGGCAGGCAACATGTTCCAAACAGTTAACCACTTACATCCAAAAATGGAAAAAAATTTCAGAACTACATAAGTTCAATTTTTTAAAAAATCCAAATAGAGATACTTATCCATAAAAGCACCTAAATTTAAATGCTGACCAGCATTTTCATGCTGTTTCTTCTCTTCAAAATCAATTCTAACACCCTTCACCTGGTAGTGTTTTATAGCTATAGAAAAATTGCATCTTTTCCTCCCACCATAAGGAGACTCCCTCAGTTTCTAATCAAATTATTTGTCTGCTAGCAAAGAAATGAAGTTCTTAAAGAAGCACACTTCAGTGATTACGAAGAAGCTTTCTTAGCCTGTCATTTCTTCCTGTTTCACATATTTTGCCTCTTTGTTTCACCACTTGCTGAAACTGGAGCAGGCCAGAGGACGGAAGTGGGAATAACGGTACTTGCACATATTAGCAATGGAGCAGGTAGCACCATGCTAGCTTAAACTCACTCGCTAAATACCACAGAAATCTGGGTCTTTCTCCACTGCAAAAATGAAAGTATAAGCTGCATACAATTTGTACAGCTCCTCCAAAGAGAAAACAAGCTGGTTTAGTAAGAAAGGCAGTGCAAAGTGAGAGCTGGGTGAGTAACCATCAAAGCAGAAATGTATTGCAGAATGTACAGTAGAAAAGGAAGCTGTTGGGGCACATATCCTCAGCCTAAAAGATCACTTCTCAGTGACATAAGAGATCACAGGATCATTTAGGTTGAAAAAGGCCTTTAGAATCAAGCCTAAGTGTAAACCCAGCACTACCAAGCCCATCACTAACCATTTTCCCAAGTGCCACATCTACATGTCTAATAAACATCTCCAGAGATGGTGACTCAACCACTTCCCTGGGCAGCCTGTTCTGATGCCTGAACACCATTTCAAAGAACAAAGTTTTCCTGGTATCTAATCTAAATCTTTCCCGGTATGACTTGGTATTTGGGAGAGCAGACTGACTCCTACCTGGCTACAACTTCCTTTAGGGAGCTGTAGAGAGCAAAAATGTCACCCCTGACCCTCCTTTTCTCCAGGCTAAACAATTCCAGTTCCTTCTGCTGCTCCCCATGGGACTTGTGCTCCAGACCCTTCACCAGCTCTGCTGCCCTTCCCTGGACACGCTCCAGCACCTCAAGGTACCCAGAGCTGCACAAACGATTTGAGGTGTACCCTCAGCAGTGCAGAACACAGAGGGACAGCCACTGCCCTGCTCCTGCTGGCCACTCTAGGATGATCCAAGCCAGGATGCCCTTGGCCTTCTTGGCCACCTGCTGGCTTCGGTTCAGCCATGCCTGACACCGAGGACCACCTGCAGCTGGCCCTTCCTGGGTCCTCCTGAGTCGCACCTGCATGTGTGAGCCCCTTTTTCCTGAACTTTTACAAGCCAATCTGCAACACGTACATTCATACTGCACACAGCAAGGAAAAACGAAAAAAAAAAAAAAAAATTACCGTCGCCGAAACAAAGAGCAAAGCCCGGCCGAAGACCCGAGCTGTGTTACAGCCGCGATCCCCAGGCAGGTCGGCGCTAATCCCGCGCTCAGGGCACGGCTGTTCCCCGGCGCCACTCCCGGCTCTGCCCCTCACGGCCGGGGGCACCCCCGGGCCGGCCCGCCGGGATGGCCTCAGGAGCAGCTCTCCGGGAATCGCCACTTCTGGAAAACGGCCCCCAAAGAGTCAAGTAGAAAATTAAATGGGGAAAAAGAAAGAAACAGCAAGTAAAGCCAAACCCTCGCCGCGACTTGGGGGACCCTGCGAAGCGCCCGCAGCCTCACCCGCTCCTCACGCCGCTCTCCTCCTGCGTCCCCCCGGGATCCAGCCCGGCTACAAAGGCACCGCCCGGGGCGGGGATCCCGCGGGGCCGCCCCGCTCCCGGGAGCCGGGGAGGAGGGATAACCCCTGCCGCCGGCTCCCGGCCTGGCTGTCTTCCAGAGGAGTTCTCCATTTCCCCAGCAACCCTAGCCGCTCCTCCGCCAGGGAGATACAGTGTGTGCCTGGGTGTTACACTACGCTGCTTTACACTTTATAGCAGCATGGAATCGTGCAATGGTTTGGCCTAGAAGGGACCTTAAAGATCATCTAGCTCCAACCCTCTGCCGTGGGCCGGGACACCTCCCACCAGACCAGGTTGCTGAAAGGCCCATCCAGCCTGGCACTGAACTCTTCCAGGGACGGGGATGTGTGAAACACTTCTAGGGATTCCTGCTCCCTGAGTGGAGACCAACATCACCATCATCTGTTTGAAATATAGTCATTAAATGTAAACACAATAACTTCGAAGCTATTGGCTGGGTTTTGTTTTTTCCCCTCACATTAATGTTGATTTCCTCACCAATTCGCTCTCTAACAAGATGGTGTGCATTCATCCAAAAAGAAATTCCCCTTTGCCAAGTACCTTCCCGTATAATAGACTTGTATGTGTCATTTCTCCCAGAGGTATGTAGACCATTTGCATAGACTGGTGTATTTTTTTTTCTGGTTACACATTAAAGAACAGTTTTCTTCCATCTTGTTAAGGACTTTGCAGGAAAAACAGAAAGGAACTGTGATGGTCGTAACAAAGACAAATCTTTTACAGAGTTGCAAACAGTTTGCACCAGTACAGAGCCAAGACAAACTTACATCCAGTCTTTTGTTACTGGATTTTGTTTGGGTTTGATTGTTTTTTTTTCCCCAAAAATATCACAAGATATTAAAATCATTGAAGATCAAGACCTTTCATGAGACAGTGAAGAGATTTGTGTTGCCTGGCATGAATATCAGGTTGTTTCTCCCTCCATCTTAGTTAATCTGAGCAAGGAACAAAATAGGAGAAACCTGCTAAATATTGGTGTGCCAAGCATTCACTTAGGTGCACTCACAGAAACCCATAGACATATTTATCCAAGTAAAAGAAAATCTAGGCTTAAAACACAGCTAAAAATAGCAAGAGTAAATAGTTGACTTAAGAGGCCTAAAGCTGTCAGTTGTGTAAGCAGTACTGTGTGCTGCTCCATCAAAAAATCCATTTGAAAAAAAAAAAATTCCTAAGTGCCACCTCAGTGCCTCTCCACAGCATCGGTTACCTGGTGCTTTCCATCTGGACTCACAGGTTGTGTTTAATGTAGCTGTGTCTCAGGAGCTGCAGCTGAGAGAGATGCTGTCAGGATATAGCACACATGGCATCCACTTGCAAAGGCTCAAAGGTGGCTGGAATTTAATTATTTTATTTCCACATCTTGTCTGCAGTTATCACATACTTCAGCTTCCCTTTCCAGCCTTTTTCTTGCCTTGGCCAGGCCAGTGTTGGTGGCAGCAGATGGTTTAGCATTGCAGCTAAATCCAGGTTTGCATCTTTCTGCCTTCTCTTAACCTGTGTTAAGATTTTCAGATTTAATTGGTGATTTCTTTGTGCAGGCAGGCTCAAAAGTGAATATTTATCTGGCTACTGACTCATCAGAGGAGAGAGATGAAATGTATTGTACAAATGCTACAGATCAACTCCTGTATCAATGAGTCCTTCCCACTTCACGGCTCTCTGCTCTCTCCTCTGTGGATTTATTGAGCACTTCAGTGCAATCTGAAGCGTGGCCTTGTGCCTCTATGCGTGGGAATAAGCCTAGGACAATCAATCAATCAATCAATCAATCAATCAATCAATCAGAGATCACATACCTGAAACTTCTTGAGAGACTTTTTGAAACTACCACTGTCCTTAGTGCCTTTCTTTCTCCTTAAGCTCTTTCTGGACCTCTTCCCTGAGTCACGAAGAGCTCTCTAGGACCTTTTTCCATTTGCAGGCTTTGGCAGGAAACTGTGAGTGAGATGGGACAGCCTCTACCTGCCTCCCTCATTGGTGTTTGGATGCATACACCACTGTAAGACTGAGCCAGGTGACACAAAACCCTCCTGCACCATTGGACTGCTCTGTGTGTGCTGTTCCTGTTAGCTGAATATGGGTTAGGATAATCCTGGAGAGAGCAAGCAAGATCCAGGTCTGAGCTGGGATCAACAGCAGAAGTTGAAATAGCAGCTAATGGGAAGGCAGTTTTTTTCACAGACTCTGCAAAATTTGAAACGCTGCTACAAAAGTTCAGAAAGCTTCAGAAAACATCAACTTCTCCAAAATATTTCAGAGAATCCTAGAATGTTAAGGGCCGGAAGGGACCTTGAAAATCATCTAGTCCCACTCCCCCTGCCAGGGATGGGGCATCCACAGCCGTCCTGGGCAATCTGTTCCAGTGTCTCACCACACTCACAGCAAAGAATTTCTTCCTAATGTCTAACTTAAATTTCCCCTCTTTCAATTTCAACTCCTTGTCCTATCACTGTAGTTCCTGACAAAGAGTCCCTCTCCAGCTTCCCTGTAAGCTCCCTTCAGATACTGGAAGGTTACCATGAGGTCTGCACACAATCTCCTCTTCTCCAGACTGAACAATCCCAACTTTCTCAGTCTATCTTCCTGGAGGTGCTCCAGTGCTCTTATCAACTTCCTGGTCCTTCTCTGGATGTGCTCCAAAAGAACAATGTAGGGAGACAGAGAACGCCTTACACAGCCCATGCATTCAACAGGTTTCAGCAGAAATGATACATTCTCTGCTTTGACTCTGAGTAGGCAGCAGCTCTGCAGGGACAAGGGGACAGCTCTAGGGAGCTCAGACTGGAAGCAGCCTAAATAGGATTCTCTTCCTCCAGACTCCCTGGTCACAGCATTTTGCATATGTTTCTGATACTCAAACAAGGCTATATGCCAATGGCAAAGTTCTACTGCTTAGGGATATTTATGACATTTTCTTTCTTTAGGGGAGTATTATGAACTTTCCCACAACATGAACCTCCAGGTTCTTCTGCAGGTCATGGCATTTCCAAGATGCAGCCATGACTGTGACTACCTCCCTCTGCTTGCACCCACGTGAGAGTGCACAGCAATTACAGCAAAAGCTTATACCGAAAGCCATTGCTAAGCAAGTGTGAAGACATTTAAACCGTGTCTGTTTAAACCCACAAATCAGCAGCCAAGGCAACTGCTGTGCTCATCTGCAGGTGCGCAGCAGGGTTATAATCATGGCACAAAGAACATAAACAATTCCAAACAAGTGCTGAGACAAAGGCAACAGCATCCAACCCAGTAAAAGTAGGAATCCTAGGTGCAGAACTGGTGGCAGCTTCCTCCTTCAGTTTTTCAAGCCCATTTTTAACAGTGAAGAACCATTTCCTTGTTTATTGTAACTTATTACTACTGTCAAGGTCAGGTAGTCTGACACGTAGGTAAAAGTAGCACCCATGCAGCTGAAATCAGCAGCACAGGATTTTTCTCTAGCTGATCACCAACTTGTTGACACGCCAAAATTTTTAGCACAGTAGTACGAACTTACCAATACTTCTTTCTGAGCTAATTCTGCTTCGCTTTCCTTGTTCAGTGAAGTGGTCTCTGTTCTTGCTGGCCCTTCTGTTATGTTTTCTCTGCATCTCCTCTCCAGAGTAGCAGCCCCCGTTGTATTTCTCTCCCCGACTGCTTTTTTTCTGGGGTTAGAAAATGAGTCTCTACAGACTCAGCTTGTCTTCACAGATCAACAAGCTATGAAAGGATCTGGCTTCCTGTTTCATTTCCGTTGAAGTTTTCGGAGTCCCACAGGCTGTCCATGCTTCTCCATATCCAAGCCACAAGAAAAAAATTAAGCATAACTCAGCTATTTATAAAGGTCACATTGCTACCTCCCTCTGCGTCTCCCAAGTTGTTGGAGGGATGGAGATTGTAGGGTGTTTTTCAGACTGTGATGCAGCACCCATGCATGGTCTCTATCTCAGTGGTAGTCCACAGAGTTGCAGCTTCTCCTTTTCAGCTCCAATGTCACATCCGATTGCTAAGCTCTTAACATTACTTATCATGCAATTAATGTGCCTCCTGTAGAAACAGTCAGACCGTGAAGAGGAAACAGGTGGTCCACACAAACATCCCTTCCCATGGTTATGGACCATGCTGTGTAAAAGCAAGCTTTACACAGATATGGTTAAATCACTTCATAGATATGGGGTTTTTAACTGGAGTAAGCAAAGAGTTCTTCAAGACAGTCTTTCCTTTTCCCTCCTCACTCATTGCTTTAAGTTAAATGAGAAAAGTGGTTTCTTATAGTCTAAGACTATTAATTCCTTTTTAATTATGCTGTTGGAAGATATATCACAATACCACAGCTTACAAGTTTACTAAATCTAGTCTCCCACTCTGAAAATACCCACAAGTTCTTGTTTCAGAGGGCGAAGCAGCCACTTGCCCTTGCCTCCCAGAGATTCCTACTCTGTTAACAATTGTTTCACATTTCACATGCATTTAAAAAAAAACAGTACAATTACTGACTCACATTTTCCCTTTCACTAGAATGTCAGCTTCCATTTCTACCCCTTTTATTACAGTATTTTTGTCAATTTAGTTCTAAAATGCTATTTTTCAATAATCACCTAGCATCAGGAGCGTTTATTTAAAAAAAATAAAATTGTAAGGTGATGTTGGGGATATAACTGTTACCTATATTAAATTATTCCTTTTGTTTGTTGGCACCTCAGGAGGTGAAGGTGAAATCTGCTCTCCGTGCTCCAATCCAAGTCTTGGGTCCCATGACTTCAGACCTGCTAACACTTCTTATTTCACCATTTACTGTGGAGGAAGGAGGAGAGGAGAAAAACAACAAAGAATTTTCTTTCCTAAAGTGTTCGCTTGCTGCCTTTGAATGCTCTCATGCTATTCATGCTACATGCCAGTGAGCATCCAAAGGCAGCAAGTGAACTAAAAAACAATGTTTAAATGTGTGTATACACACACACACACACACACACACACACACACACACACGTTTATATGTATATAGGTGTGGTTTTTTTGTCTGTGTTCTGTTCCCATTAGCAGATCAAGATAGTTCTGAGAGCAGAAAACCTGTGGACTGGCTACAGGACCAGTGCATTTCCAAGGGAAGATCTGGGAAGAAATTAGTAGGATGGAAGAAAGAAACATTGCACATGCCCTCTTTTGCCTTCTTTGTTCAGCACTGGGTGTTTGGTACATTGGGGTGGGGTTTTTTTTTTTGGGGGGGGGGTTGGGTTTTTTTTGTTTTTGTTTTTGTTTTTTTTTAACAAAGCAAATAAAGGAAGCTGTCTAGTTTAAATTTTACAGTGAAAATTAACTCTCTTTTCTGCACTCAATTCCCTTTAGTCACCTTAAATTCCTCTGTTGTACTTCTTTATTTTGGTAGGGTACTTTGGTTTGCTCTGGCCATAAACAGTTCTGGATATTTAGCACTTCCTAATTTTGTCTCTTCTTGCACTTTCCACATTCTTTTACCCATATACCATAATTCCCAACCAAGCATAGCTGTTTCAACCTGGATAACTCTTTAATATCTCCTTGGGCTTTACACCAGTACCTCCATTTCCTGCTGTGCTGGGGCATAATATTTGCCCAAGATCTGAATTTCTTCCATACTTCAGAGAGCATCTTTAGGACATGGTGAGAATGTTGGGACATCTGAACTCTCTATGTGGCAGGGAACTTGAGAGAGTTCTGGAAAGTGATGCTGTCTTTGCTCCAACAGGATTAGGTGACAGACAAAGAAAGGCTCCAGGAAGGAGAAGAAGAAAAACCAGGACCTTCTGCACTCCTTCCTTGCAGGAAAGCCCCAGCTGAGCTTTTGAACTGGACTAAGTTACAAGACATACAGAATTAATTCCCCATATACACCATGAATCTTATTTTTAGATTAGAGGTTTATGCAAGGTTATGGGGAAAAGAGAAAGACAAACCTTAGAGAGATGATCAGTTTGGTATGCTGGAGGCACCTGGGCTGACAGAATCCACAAAGTAAGAATAGCTGTGTTTTACTAAATAGTTAGTGTTTGTTTGCATGCCTGCCTATTTGCACTCTTTATCACATTCACAAGCTGACAAGGAAATTTCCTTTGTCCACCCCCACACTTGTGTGGCGGGTGTTATCAGACGGCCTCTCCTACCCGCGCCATTCCCTTGTGTTTCTGTGAGATGCAGAAAATGAGCTCTGCACTTGGCTTCACCACAGCTCAGTGTGGTTGTTTCCCTGCTCACCAGTGATAGGAGAGCTCTTGGTTTTCAGCAGCAGCTGGGAACCCCAAACATGACATGGCACAATATCACCCAGCTCTCTGAAAGCTGTGAACACAAGATGGCCACCTGAGTTTGTCCTGGAGTTGCAGGCACTTCCATCTCCATTGCTGAGCCCTAGAGCAAACTACTTACTTTCTTCCTGCTTTCTCTCTTTCTATGGAAGCAGATTAAGGTTACAGAGACAAATATCCCCAACCTCCAGTTGCATGTAGTCAATTTTGTTCTGCTGTAACAGAACAAAACATCTCATCTGCTACCTGGAAGAAAAATCACCCTTTTCAGAACAATTATTCTTCTTGCTGACAACTTTCTGCTGCATCTGGATAGGTGGGGGCAAGGAGAGGTGCTGTCCTAGGCAGGTGCTCAGTTGGTTACTTAGTGGTTCAACAGGTAGCCTTTTCTTTCTGAAGACTGGTAGGGGCATCAATACAATCTACTTTCTGGATTTAGAAGTATGAAATGCATTGTGAATGCAGAATTGCCTCCTAGTGCCTGGGTTTGGGCACAGAATATGAACTTCCTGGAGAAGAAAAATTGCTTTTTAACAATTCTTTTAAAATCAAATACTTTGTACTTGAAATAAGTACATTTTACTCCATATTATAACTTATTTTTATTTAGAAATCAACATGCAAAGGCTTAGCTGTTTCTCCTTGATGCTGAAAGATGTTACTGCCAGAAGAAACAACATACAGCCTATTTGTAGGCACTTTCTTTTTTTCCTTTTTTCTTTTTTTTTCTTTTTATTGTGTCAAGTGTCAATCCCTGGCTTTGCAACAGTGACTAAATATTTATGTTTCATTGCCAAAAGTGCATAGCAGCAAACCAAAGCTAGCGTTTTAAGACTTGTGTGCTAGGAGTGACTCACTGGGACTAAAGAGGTGAGCACCCCCTTCCCCGGGGTTCTCCTCTGAAGCAGGAGGAGCAGCTGCTTTCTTCCACCCCCTAAGAACCACAGCAGTCACCAGCCATGGCTTGTTGCATACTGGAACAGCAAAACAGGGTCACTGAGGGGAAGAAAGGAGCTCATTCTTTTCAGAGGAAGGAGTCATTCCAACCAAAAACATCAAATGCCAACAGTGAAAAGAGCAAACTTTTTTCAGATGGAGACTTAGTAACAAGCAGGAAAATAAAATACACATAAAAACCACGTAAAAACTAAGGGAAAGCAGTAGCCTGTACACATCGGAACAACAATGGAAAAATCGTGGAGAGACAAGGGCTTGAGCATAGACATGTCTCCCTTCATAATGCAGCTTATTGATCTAAACGTCTTTTAGATTAACAGAAACAGCAACAGAAGATGTTCGTTTCTAAAAGACACTTTGTGCAGCTGGTTGCTTATTCAGAATTGCAAAGATAAACATCCTGATTCTATTTGCCATTTTGTTTCCCCCATCCCCCAACAATCCCCATCCATGCTGACAGCTGAAATTAATATATGTACTTCTTCATTTATCAGAAAAACAACCTGCTGCTAAACTAATACAGGCTATACTTAACTATGTATTTCACGACAGAGAAGGAAGTATGACATCAATTTCTTTTAATTAGGATACAGGACAGGAATTCAGAGGATGAACATCTATTTTTGCAGTTGCCAGAATTTTACTTATCTTCAGCAAATCCTTTTACCACCTGTTAGAAAGGGGGAAGGGAACTAAAAAGCTTTCTCCATCTGTAAAGTGAAGCTTGATGATTAAAATTGAGAGCTGCTGAAAATACCATTGTGATGGAGACTCTTCAGCTGAATATACAGCCCCCGCTGTGATAACAAGCAGCACTCTCATCTCCCTCTGCAGTCAGTGACAGTAGACAGAATTCTACTTGCAAGGGATGTCAGGACCTTCATGACAAAGGATTCAATGATTTCTCTTGCTGTAAGTTTTTTATGGATCTTACCCTTTTTGACATTTTGCTATTTAGACAGCAAGTATTAGAATTTCTAGTTTTCCAGCAAATAAATGATGTATATTTTCCTTAAAAAATTCCCTTGTTGAGAATGTAAGAATGAAATTTCCTGGCTGTTCCCATATGACTTCTTCTCAAATATATATGAACATGCAAATTTTCCTGGACCCACCTTCCACCACAGGAATTTTATCTGAGTGAAGTTTGCCTTGAGATGTTTATAGGATTTCTGTAGATCCCAGGGCCCTGCAGGAATTTCTCCCTCATCATGTCAGGCATGCAGACATCCCAGATGCCACCCATGGGTGTGCACTAAGCAGACAGCACAGCATAGTTCAGGAGGTCTGATCCATGCTTGGCATGTTGGGCTCCAAGTGTGATGCATACAGGGAGCTGGTGCTTCATTTCAGCTTCTTGCATCCATTTACCAAAGAAGGTGGGGATTTTGAGTGGTTCCGGGAGAACAAAGCAGAGGTCTTTCTCCTATGATTAGGAGAACTGTCTCTTGCATTCTGCTTTTATTTCCTCAAAATTACTTCTAGATTTAATCATCTCCTGTGAACAATCTGGATTTACATTACAGCAGAAAAATGCTACTTTCTATGGCAATTCAGGATGACAGTTTGAAGACTCCTGAAGCTGCCAGCAAATTTTTATAGGGAGTTTTACATTTAAAAGGATCATTAACTATACAATCCCATAATTGGATCCTTATGTTACAGGTTTTGTTTGAAAGCTCAAATGGTGTCTACGTATGTTAATAAACTTATTTTAGCACTGAGAGCACAAATGTGCGACAAATTGCCTTGGAGGAGAAATGAAAGGGAGACCATCTAAACTTTCATTTTTGTGAGGGAAGGAATCTGACATGTTGGGGGCACAGCAGGAAACCAATGAGGAACAGAATGTACAGCCATCGCTGCTGTTAAATATAGATCCCCACTTCTGAGGCAGTGCAGAGCCTTGCTCTTGGGGTCTCTTCAGCTTGCACGTGTCTCATGTCCTCAAAACACCTCATATTCAGGACAAAAATTGAATCAGATGAGGGTATTCTGCCATTTTCTTTATCTTCTATAAGTAGTTCCAGAAGGTGCTGGAGCACTTTTCTTCAGGTGATACAAGCATAATGTTGCTGGATTCTTTGTCTCTTTCTTCTTTTTCTTTCTTCTTCTTCTTTTTTTTTTAAGTCTTTTTTACTAGGTCTAACAGAACTCTGAAATGGCTCCATTCTGCCACCAATTGTGTACTAAAAGTGAAAAATAACCCCCCAAGCAGATGATGCTTTGTGTTTTGCTCCATCTTTTTTCCCCAAATGAGTGTTGGAACAGTCCTTCCTCCACTGAACTTCAAGTATTACTCTAATACAGAATGTATTAACATGAGTCAAATAGTGTGACTACAACAGCATCATGGTAAGGTAAATACCATATAGTTATACTTCCTTCCTCTGGCAGTGTCTCCAGGAGACAGGCTTTATAAAGAGCTACACCCAGTAGTAAAATAATTTATGCTGAATAAACAAATACTGAGAGATGTTCTAAAGTCCAACATGGAGCTCAGCCAGACCTGAGCCACTGCTTTTAAGTGGCAATATGTCAGCTGCAAATGAGCATATGAGAGAAGCCAAGACATTTGTGTAGCCAAACTACCAGGAGCCTAAAATGCCACAGTTAAGGCTGCAGATGGTAGTAGGTTTTTAAACTGAACACACTGAGTCTCCAGGCATGGACCTATAGCTTTTGAGAACTTTCCCCTCTCCTTCCCCTCCCCCTCCCCATGCCTAAATATACCATTAGATTTGCCCTATCTAGGGAATAAACCAAAGTATTTTTTAAAAGCAGCTTAAGTGTGGCTGAGGGAATGGCAAGTACATGCTAGACAGATGCCATACCTTGTATTTTCCTCATCAGAACCAAAGATGAGACTTCACAGTGCAGCGCAAGCAAAGATCTCTACTACCACCCTCCCTCCACTGCCTGACTGCTGTGACAGATTTGCTCTGCCAAGCACCACTGTCACAAAGAGCTAAAGCAGTCTTGACTTTTTACATAGGAGTTCCATGGTGTGGGTCAGCTGTCTTGCTGGGAACAGGAAGCTGAGGTGTGCTTGTCACAGCAACAGATTTAGGATGTTACTCCTGCTCCTCAAAGGGAGCCCAGGACATACAGTGTGCATCAAAACACTGCAAGGCAACAACGTTGGTATGTACAAATTTTTATAGATAACTTAAGTGCTTGATCTCTTATATATATCTGCATAATTTTTTTCCCAACAACTGTTTTACACCTGCGCTCTTCGTTTCTAGGACAGGGTACTTTGGGCATAAAGCTGTGTCCACCTGGCATGTGTTTCCCTGTGTCCCTCTGGGCCATACACCCCTCCTGTCTGCTGGATGTTCACCACCATAACTGTGGATAACAAGTCAGCAGAAGAGCAGGAATTCCCACCCAGCTCTCATGATTTGCCATTTGTACCTCTTCATTTTTCCCCCCGACACAAGCATTTCTACACCCTCTCTGCCAAAAGCAGCTCAGAAAGACATTTTTAACTGTTCCATAATTGGCAAAGAGCCCTTTCACCTTCCCTCTCACAAAGTGCTGGATTTAGGAAATCCATAAATATGGACAGAAGGGATGAAGCTGGAGAAATACAAGACAGCTTTGGAGAGTAGCTTCAGCAGAGCTCCCTAGACTGGTACAAAGTTCTGGGAATTGTGTTCTGCAGAAAGATTAGAACAGCAGCTCCTGTAACATCTTTCAGAGTAAGACTTCTCTATGACGGAATAACGTCATTTTCACATCCAGTGGCTGGAAAAATGCAGAAATGTACAGGAAAAAACCCAAACCACCTTGTTGACAAGAAATAGCTGTAATAAGGCAGGATGGCAGATGCCCCATGATAGCACTACAGCATAAAAGAGAAGTACAATAGTTGTTGATACTTATGACAATCCACCCTTTTACTACTTTGTTGTAGAAGACCTCCAGTATTTACACAGAGATTTATTCTTTATCTAATGCCCTTTTATCCGATGGGAAAGCTTTTCCCTTGCACCTCTAAAATACAACAGAGGGGGAGGCTCAAGTAGCATGGTAGAAGTTGGTGTTTCTCTGACTTGGGCTAAAAGTCAGTGTTTGACACCAAGCAAATTTAACCATGGAAAATAAAACTCTGCCTTACACAGGACAGTAATACCAAGGCTCTGAAAAACTTTACAACTTTGGCTGCAGCTTCCACACTGTTAGACTCCACAGCATATACATGTAGTTTCAATTCTTTTTTTTTTTTTTTAATCACAATGGTTACTTGTTAATATAGGGACTGATGTGGGATAGAAATTATAAACTAGACAAGTGAGATTATTAGAAAAAAATAGCTTATTTGGGAATAGATTTGTAAGGCAGATAAAGAGCTTGTGCAGAGCACTTGAGTACAGAAACAGCTGACATTTGAACTAATGGAAAGGAGCATTACCATTGCCTCATAATTTTTTTTTCAAACTAAAGGATGGAGTTTAGGCTTTGTAAAATGTTACTCCTCTAAACCTTTGCAACTGACTAACATAAAAAAGTCAAGCCAAACATTACCAACTCAAGAGGAAGATTCAACTTTGATCAGGTACTTGCGCTACTCACCTAACCATGCAGGACTGGAAAAGTGACAACATGCAAACAGAAACAGATGTTGGCTTTCACAAACAAATGCCATCCTTACCCAGGCATATGGAGTATGAAAGGGAATCATAGGCTTATCATGTACTGCCTATCCCAAAACATTCTTACTCAAATATAGTATCTCTATTAAATACCAAATAAAGATATTTTCCTCCTTCTGAACTTTATCTCTGCAGTCTCTTTGGGATAGTATCTTCCAAGCCAAGCAGCAGATACTTCTAGGGAAATGCTTTTAACTTGCACAGGGAGATGTTTTGAAGGGATGCCATCAACTTTCAGTAAACTCCTATCTCTCCTCCACTAGACCTATTAGCTTATCAGAAATGACTGGAAATATTTTTTAGAGTAAAAATATTGATTACTATTTTGCATATTTGAATAGTTTTCCAAGCAATTCTCCTCTTTCCTTTCTCCAGGGCTTACCATCCTCTTCAGCATTTCTCCCATCCTGCCCCGAAGATGATGAAAGTTGTCTGCAGTGTATTGCTTGTGGCTGAACTGCTGGATGGTAGTGCACTCTCTAAAGCCAGTGGTGACCTAGTAACAACTTACAGCCAGTACAGTGAGGTAGCAAACAGCAATGCAGAGGAAAAGAGAGTAAGTAAACTTGGTATTTGCTGCCAAGTTCCATATCAAAAAGCAGACAATGTGCAGGCAACTATGCCATGGTTTCTGTAGGTGCACCATTCTTCCCTTGGTCAGATTCCGAGGCAGTGGCAGGGATCAGATGCACAGTTAATGTCCAGTGTTGTCCATGCCTACTCCTACTCCTAGTGTCATCCTAGAAAGACATGTGCACTCACCTCCTTTCTGTGTTTGCCTGCTGTCTTTCACTTATTTCTCCCCAGTCTCCATCTGTCTCAGCCTTCTTGAGTACTTTCTGAATTGCCAAATGTTGTGAATTGGAGGTAGCACTCTTGGCTTCTCCAAGAGATCATGCAGAAGGTCATGCTGTTCCCATGTCTTGCTGTTATCATGACTAACTCAGATTGTGCAAAAGCTTTTAATTTCTTTCCCATGAAACACCACATAATTAAACTCAGAGGCACATCCTAAGAAATCAGGATTTCTTTGTGCTTATAAATAACCACCTATGCCTCTCTTCATCACTGCTATATATCTACTTACAGAGAAAGTAAAGGAAGGGAAAATAGCATTTTATGCATGACATTAGTTTGCAACCCCTGAAATTCAGAAAAATACCAAGGATTATATGGGCAGTCTACGTATATTGAAGAAATCCATACACTTTTCCACATGTATGCACATTTTTAAAATCTTTGCAGCATGCATGCACTCCACTGCAGCTGCCACCCTTTCTTACAGCACATCATTATCCACGTGTGCCAAAGTATTTTGGCACTGTGGCCATTATATCCTTTCTTATCTCATGTATGATGATCTGTCAGAAGGAGGAGAGCTGGAGAAACAGCCACAGAACAGGAGAACACGTCTCAAAGTGTGTGAGTGAATGGCCAGTTTTCTTTTCTCCTCTGGGTGCTCCCACACCTGCCCCACGCTGCGTGATGAATCCAGGCAACACCACACACGTTCACAGAGTGACTGAATGCGTATCAGATTTTTACTGAGCAGCAACAGACCCATCAGACATGGAAACCAAGGAACACAGTAGTGCCCTTGTGAAAATGTAGCTCCCTAATAGTGACTTTGCAAATCACGAGCACAAGAACATGTTTCACTGCTGTTGCCTGAGCTGCAGCAAAGTGCTCTCAGCAAAGGTTGTGGATGTACCTTGACAGTCTTGCTGCAAGCCATGGAACCACCAGATAACCAGTGAGACTACTTTTCCAGGGTCACACCATCAGATCATTTAGTTTTGGCAATCACCACATATGAAGACTGCCCTGAAAGGTTTGATTTTCAGCATAATAACATTTTCTGTGAGTTATGAAGCAAGCCCTCGGCCACAGAAATGTGCTAGATGGAAAACAATTGCAGAAATTTCTTGAGTCCTGGCAGACAGAATACTCAGCATTGTCCCAACATAAGCACTTAAAAACCCCCTGATAAGTTAGCTGGAAAAAGAAAACATTAGAAGGAACATTTGATAGACTGGAATCTCTCTCATCCTCCTGCAAGAAAAAATGTTTGAAAAAAGGTGAAGCTGTTACAGATGATGGCTTCATCCATATGACTACCAGTGTAACAGGAATTCAGGTAGGATTTTCATACTTAAAATTTCCCTAGAGAGTGGGATGAGAGAAAACAGAGTGTCTTACCACAAGCAGATGACTTCCCCAGTAGAGATGCTGACCCCTACATTGCAGTACCTTGTACTGTATCACATATTAAATTACTTATACTATACCCAGACTTCATTAAATAGAGAATATCATATCTACTTTTTAAAAAATAATAGACTATTAAACAGGTAGAGGTCTTGAAAAGGAAATGGATGGCTGGATATTAAGTGAAAAATCAGGTCCCCTTACAAAAATCAGCACTTAATCCAAAAAGACAAATAACAACTAGACTCACTTTATACTGGAGAACCATTGCCCACCTGAGCTGTGGGATGAAGTACAATAACAAGGTTCATGTTCTTTGCAAGCAGGTCTGAAAAGCAATGTACAATTCCAAGCTGTCACTCACAATCAGCAGCCAGGGTAAAGGCAGCATCATCACCAGATTTATACCCTGCCTTTCTTTGTGAAGGATCCTTGGGAGAAATGAGTTTAGGCCTCCATGAAACTCCATGAGCAATGAGAAATTTTTACATTCAGGCACTTTTTGGTGGCGATCAAGTTACCTTCAGGATGCCCCATCCTAAAAGCTTCCCCTTAATCTTTCATGATATATCATCACATTCTTTTCCCATGTATGAATCAGCCAGCACTGTCCACTAGCATTTAAAACTCCCAACAACAGCAACAAAATCAGAACACGCTGCACTAACTGGGACTAGCAAAGATTCCCATATTTGAGTTTTCCTGGCAAGCAAAGAGTCCGGAACCCTGCAAGGCCCAGGAGAACACTCCATCACCAAAGAAGGAAGTACTCTTTCACCATCAGTCTTGAGAGATGGCAAATTAAATTACATCATTCTGCAAATACTCAGTGGATCTTGGCATCACTGAAGGGAAAGTCTGAGAGCTTGAAGAACCATCCATCTCAAGGGATCACATGGTCTTCAGCGACACACAGGCAAGACATGTAAAAACAGACAAGATATGTGATGTAAATTGACCAGAAGTGATTAGACAGATTCCCAGTGGTACAACAAGGCAAGCTTTCAGCTGCTGCCAGCTCTTCCTCAGCCTTGAGAGTAACCCTTGGGATTGCAAGCCCTCACAGAGATTGAGTTCAGGGTGTGCCAAGTGAATTCCTGGTGCTGACTGCCAGTGGAGTCTTCAGGAATCTTAATGTTAAATTCCTGCAAGTAATATTTGTAGATACTCCTGATGTGTGAGTTCACTGGAGAAACAAGCCTCCTGCATTCCTCCAAATGAATATTTTTGTTGAACTGAGGTGCTAGTGTCCCTAAAATCAGTGTTTGACATTTAATGTGAAAGCGGCAGAGTTTCAGATTAATCAAGTCCAAGGCAGGTTACATTTCTCTCTCTCAGGACAAGAAAAAATGGCTCCAGGAGCTGGCAAGAAAAGTCCTGCAAAAGGAGTACTTGGAAGAAGTCAGGGAAGCTAGGCTGGCTGAGTGGTAAAAAGAAAGCCAGCAGTATTCAGCTTCTATTTGTTTAATATGAGAGATTTCTATACTCAGTTCCATCAGAACAACTGCTCCCTAAGGCAATTGTAATACCTCAGCTTTGTCTAGGAAATAAAGTGGCTCAACAAAAGAAAATTATTATTCATGGGGGATGTACTGAAGGGGGAATTCAAGATTTACATGTATGGCCATGGACTCTAATGAACCATTGAAGCTCAACTTGGCAACATGATCTCAGGATTTATTATTCTACAAAGTATCAGCTCAAAAGAAGTCAAACACTTGCAATTTTTAGAAAAGGAATAGAGAACAAAATGCCATTTTCCAGCTGCCTAAGTTAAGATGCACCTGTATCATAAATACTGTATGAGGTTTGCCTCCTCCCATCATAGAAAATACACAACTTTGAACTAGGGAAGGTTCAGAGAAGGGCGATTAAGATGAGAAACAGCATCCCCATGAGGAATAAACAGACTGGTACTCTTCAGCTTAGCAAACAGATGACCAAATGAAAAAGAAGTAGCAGATCATAAAAGCAAAGGTAAGACACGAAAGTTGGGAGGATGAACTGTCCATTAAAAGCTTCAGAGATATCAAAGGAAGATATTAGTGGGTTCTTGGCACAATATATAGTTCAACTTCATAACCTGTTGCTACACAAAGTTGTGGCTACCAGAGGTTAAACTGCTATTCTAAACCAACAATTAACATGTTAAGTAAATCTCAATGGACTTTTCTTCCACGAGATACAAAGTCATAGTTTTGTAGGAAGACTGTTGTGTATGACAGACGAGAATACACTGGGGTGGTAATGGAGGAGATGTCTTTTGGGAGCTGAAAATTCAGCCTGAAGTGTTGCTCTGGTGTTGGGATTTCATCCTTTCTATAGCTATTTGTCCTCTTTGGATAGAAGATATTTTCCTTAAGAAAATGTGAACCTTGAGAATGAATACATTACTACAGGCATAATGATGGAATCTGAAGCTTCAGCAGCAGCAACTGATGCAATCTCAAGTACCTCATCTTCACATTTCCTTGAACAACAAAGTAAAAAAGTCCCTCCAGCAGTCAAGAAAATGCACATTAAGATAAAAACTCATTTAAAAAGCAGCATTCAGATTACTGCTCATGAAAATCACACAATGAAAGGATCTTTTCAGTACAGAGCTCAAAGAATCCATGTATTAAACCTCAATGTATCTCTAGCCTGTTTCATCATTTTAACCTACAACCAGTAAAGAAAACTGGAAGCTTGTGCTCTCCCCTCTCATACTAGGGTTGGTTGATAAAAGGCTTTTTCTTTTATTGGAAAGCATAGATTGGCTGGTGGGAGTTTATGAATAGCAGGCAGGGTGCTGGCTGTCCTGACATTACTGAGGGGGAGAGTAGACTGCTCTACTCAATGTCTCCAACTGCCCCTCCAGTCCCATTCCCCCAAAGACCTCTGGATAGGGCTAAGGGCAGTGGCTTAGAGGAGATGAGAAGCGTTCCTGTTTCGAGGACAACATAATGAGAGAAGTATATTCTCCTGCTCCTACACTTCAGACTCCTAGTCCCTGTGGCAGGTCAGTGAAATGAGAGATGCCATTCCTGTGCTGATGCTCAATGCTACAGCATGGCCCTGAGGACCACTGAGTGCAGTTACCTGGGAAATGAGGTCACTACCAGGCATATGAAGCAGAGTGTTGTGTATCTACTTGCCAGGAAGGAGAAAGAACAGAGAGATCATCATGCTCCTGCATTATAATGCACACAGAAAGAGCCTTTTGTCTTTTGACAGCATGAGGTGATATGAATGTGCAAAAAATACGGGAAGCAGAAACTGCAGATGGAAAACCTGTCTGTTACTCTCCAATATAACCTTCATCAAGATTTAATTTTAGGAAAGAAAGAAATTCAGAAGTTGTTTGCCTGCGGGATAAAGCAGTGGTTCTGAAAAAAGCACCACAGTACCTGGAGCTCATTTAAACAAATATAGAAACTTGGTCTTCCTTGGTTCTGCCTACCTCCACATGCACCTGAATGCCCATAGCAGAGACATTAGTAACACCTCCACACTGAATCTATTCATACATGGAGAAGGTGTATCATTTTCTGGACTGGAGTTGACATGGTAACACACCCTACACTAATCCCTAGCACATGGATACACTGCTGTATGCAGCAAAGATCTTCACCAAATACCAACTACTCAGAGATTTCACTGCCCACAGTTGGCAGTTCAGTATATTCCTGTCTTCATTTCTCTCAACATCTTTGGGAACCATGGAGCTTAACCTCAAGTCAGCCATTCTTGTTAACATTAATTTCTGACTCACCAGCCCCCCTTTCAAATGGAGTCCTACACTGACACCCTCTGTGGTGGGATTTTAATGCTTCCTGACAATGTCATGCAGTAAGTTACATGCAAAGAACATCCCATTATGTTTTCAGGCATCTTCTACTACCAGTCGGCTTTGCATGGTTGCTGAAATATTTTCAATAAGCCAGATGCTTTTGCTGTATCATTCTGGAGGATCTCTGTTGTGCCCTGGCGTGATCATACTTTTGGATTTGGAGTAAGAAAAAATCAATTATTTTTTCTTCTATTCATCAACACATTAATAGTCCCATCTGAGAATGACTTACAGTCAACAGGAATATAGGTAGGTATCTGCTAGGCCTCTGCCCATTAGGAAGACAATGCAGGTTGCTTCCCTGATCACGGAAATCATATGTTATCTAATCAGGTTTTATATTTAGCAGCTGCACAATGGCCTTCAGGTTAATCAGTGTTCATTACACATGCAAGGAAGAATGGGGTTCCCAAACTCAACTTCAAAAGTACTATCTCATGCACCGACTTTAAAGTCTGGCAAGCTCTTCTCTTCCCAAACTATCAGTAAGAAGTGGTTGGGGTATGTTATCAAGAAGAAACACTTAAGGGTCTTCTCTTGAATCTCCCTGGCTATTCCTCCCCCCTTTCAGCTATGACATTGACTGCCATTGCCTATGCTCTACAATATTCCCACATCAGGACCTGACACCAGCTGCTCTGACCATGTTTTTGGTCTCCACTCTCTATCGGCCTGCAGTGCTGCTTTGTGGGGTGCAGGACAGTCAACAACTGTGCCCAATGGAGTCCAAATGGCATTTGCAGCCTCAACTACACAATCTGGTGAAACAAAAGGACCTTATATTATCTCTTCAAAGCATTTCAACAGACTTACAAGCAGAAGGTATGAAGCTCAAGATCATCATTCAAGCTTTGTGCAACTGGAAGCTCTTGCACCAAGCTGCAGGTTTTTGTGCAAAACTCCACTCTGTTGAAATATGTTGGCTGTCCCAAGTAAAGGGGTTCATGGAGAAGACCAGAAAGAGCACATGTTTACATGTGAGTCAAAGAATCCATCTCTGCTACTTGAAATCCCTACAAGTGCATTATTTGTCTGTAAAGCACTTTGGTAACTTATCTCTAACTTAGTACATCTTCAGGAAAGAACCATTCCACAAAGCATGAGGCCATCTACTTCCCTGTCATGGAAAAAGCTTCCAGTAGTTCATCCTTGTGAACAAGTACTTCCTGAATATTGTCTGTCTTTCTATATGTAAAACGTCTCTCTCAGTTGTCTCTCCCAGTAAGTAATAAAGGGACTGTTTAATAATCTGACAGGGAATAGCAGAAAAGAGCAGGGAAAAATTCCTGTTTACAATGCAGCAACAAACAAACACTCTGTATTGTTCCCTGACCTTTCACTTAATTTTGAATTATAAACAGCTACTGATAACAGAAAAGGGAGGAAGATAAATACATACAATGAGAAACTTTTTTGCCTTATGAGTTTAGTTGCAAATCCCAAATCTTGATGCTTGAAAGCAACTTTTCTTCATAATGAATCTGGAATGCCTAAAAGTTGTGGGAAATCTGTTCCTTGGCTTAATATTAAACTGAAATATTATCCTTTGGTCTTTAACTGGGAACATCTGGTAGAAAACTCTACTGGTAAAAATGTACTAGCTAATAAAGACCATAATACATTTCCACAGTTAGACAGTTACGCATGTTTTATATAAAAGCATTCATGACACTACAAAGCACTCAACACTTAGAGCAAAGGCAAATATTATTTTGTAAGGCATGAAGGAAAGATACATCATTGCAATTGAAAATGGATTTTATGGCAATAAAGTAACATACTTTTTTAAATGTAAATACAGAGCCAAATTAAAATGTAGCCAAACCTAAACTGTCAACTCCTTAAAGCAAGAGATCAGACAATTATGTCAAATATGTTTAATTTTTTTCAAAATAACTGATGGCAAAATAAAATATTTACATCATGTCATACCGTGTAAACATGTAACGTCACTGTACAAAGAAATATACATGCAAAATAAAACAAAAAATTTAACTAAAACAATAAAAGAAAATAATACACAAACATAATGATATGAGATTGATAGGAATACACATCCAGTTTCGACGTCAGTTGTTTTCTTTTAAAAAGTTTCTGTACAACTTTACAAAAAAACCCCAAAAATAAAAAAAAAAAAAAAAGAAAAAAAAGAAAAAAAAAAGAATAAATAGGATACAGTGGAAGCCACAAAGCTCAAAACTAACCCAAGCTAGGTTATGGCTTAACACCCATACATCTAACTCTTGTGGGATGTCAGCTTGGTTTCCTTAAACATGGCATTTCACACAAACATAGATGACAACACACCCACGTGAACTCAGTGATGCACAGAAAACCATCTCTGTCTTTTTAAATATCTCACGCTAATATTACTTCAACCTTAAAAACAATTACTAAGACAATTACATTACATGTCCAGTTCTCCTCATCTGACCGCTACTTTCCAAATGTATTCTTCACCAAAGACCACGAGATTAATTTGTTCATTTCACAGAAAGAAGTAAAAAAACAGATTTGAAAATTCTAAAAAGTAGTTAAGTGTTGAGACTGATTTGGGGAAAGTCAGACTTTGGCATTTTAAATATAATAATAAATTTTAAAAACTGTCACTCTACTTCTTAACCAGTTTGACATTTGGGATACAAATCTCTTTCTCTCTCTCTTCCAATTTTGTCTTTTTAACAATCCTTAAAATTGACTAGTCTTGACTAAATTCTATGCTAACCTTCATCTTAAACTAATAATGACAGTGTGGTACAACACATCCGCCCAAGCCCACCCAGAACCCCCAATCACACAAACAAAACCATAAAGCTCACCGTACTAAGTATGTGCTTTTTCTATATATTTATTACAGTTACAACAGAGGTCCTCATAAATAGTTGCATAAAATGTTAAAGCCACAACATTGCACATGATATGAAAGAAAACAAAATCCCAAATGAGTGCATTTACAGTATTTCATCCTGCTGTATACTGCTTGACAATTGGGTCAGCAAGCTGGGCACCAACCCAAAGTTCTTTTCTAGGGGGACAGTGAGTACTGACCCAAACTGAAGACCCGCACAGTGGTATACCACCATTTAGGAAGGAGGGGGAAAAAAAAGGATAAGAGGAAGGGGAAAAAAATTACAGACTGAAGGCAGGTAACAGTCTATATACAAGTAAGGCCTACATTTTATCAGAGCAAAACAATTCATTCTATTTGTATGCAAAATCTTTTGAGGTTGGATGCACTTAAAAGCAGAGTCTGATCTCAGTGCACTGCTACGTGAGATACATACAGGCGAGGCAACTGGAAAGCTCTAGGACCGAGTGAAAACCAGATGTTATAAATGGAGGCCATACCAATGGGCAGCCATTTTGGTGAGTCTTCTCCAGGCATGATCTGATTTTTGTTTAACACCAGTGCTTTAAACATAGGCATTTCTTCCTTGAATAAATCTTGAAAACGGTAGGTAAGTTCACTTGCAAAATTCAACTCTTGTTTATTAAAAAAACTATTTTTTTTGCAGAAACCTGAATAAAATACTGTTGCTGTATCGCTTGTGACTGCTTTTTGCAGAGTACAGTGCTATTGTCCTCCACCCCCGTGAAGTCTGCATCTCCAGTCCCCCGCGCCGCCCCACGCGGGTCCCTGTGGAATGCATTTGCACACGAACATTCACTAGCAGCTGGTTGGCTTGGGGTTTGCTTTCCTCAAAATTCAAGTCAACAGCTGATTGGCAGAAGGAGTCTATCTCCAGTCTGATTGATTGGCAGGAGGAGTCCATCTCCAGTCTGATTGATTGGCAGGTGAAAGAGAATGAGAGAGAACTTCAAGCAAGGTCAAACTCTTGGCAAGAGCCTGCTCTGTAGGAAGTTTTTAATGCTACGGATGGGTCGAACATCATTCTGGTGTTTTCGCCGCTCAATGAACGAAGTCAGTCTGGATATATCAATGCTGTCAGCACTTTTGCTATTTCCCAGCTGCAGCCATTGCTCCTGGAGGGCCAGTGCAGCCGAGGGACGCTTAGCTGGGTCATCCTGAAGTAGGAAGCATACAAAATCTTTGGCCTTCTGGCTAACTCCTTTGAAGTAGTCATCTGGGAAACTAAAGTCTAAGCGGCAAATATTCAGGCAAGTTTCCTCTACACTTTCGTCCAGGAAAGGAGAGACGCCACTAAGAAGGACATAAGTGAGCACTCCAATGCTCCAAACATCTGAAGTGAGTGAAACAGGATTTCCAAGAATAATTTCAGGAGCTGCAAACTCTGGGTTTCCAAGTAACTGGTGGATATAATATGTGGTATTGAGCTGGACTGCATCTCCAAAGTCAGCCAGTTTTATTGTTGGCTTAGTGGAACTCTGGTCCACCAAAATATTTTCAGGCTAGAAAACATAAAAGCAAAAATTAAAACATCTTTTTTCAAGTCAGTCTAACACACATTTAATGCTCCAACTTAACTGCTTCCCAGCCAGTGTGATCAGCTCTAGAACATAAATAGCTGCACTCTGTAAGGATCACTGCAGAAGGCCAGCTCTGCAAAGCTCTGGAGCAGTCTTAACAAGGCTTCCCCAGACCAACCAGCAGGTGGGTTCTTGTCTATTGCAACGTACAATGAACGTGCTTTAGCTTCTTGCACTACATTTTTTGCAGGAAATATAGTTCTCCCAGTTAATACTTCAGTTGTTTGTGACAGCAGCTTTGCAAAGCTTCACAGGAAATATGTTTCAAAACTTAAGCTTAAGGAACAGCAATTACAAATAGAGGGTGAATAAATCAACTGCTCCATTTGTTTTACGACAGGGACAACAAAACCCTTGCATTTAAAGACTGGAAGACTTTGTAGATATTTGCATGATGCTTTCAACAAAATCCAGTTTTATTTGGCAATTCTTTCATGAAATGCAGCTGTACAGATGGAAGACAAGCCCTGTTAGGAGACTATGGCAGCAGAAGATCCTGTTGGATGCACATGACTTCAAGAGAACTGCCCCATTATTGGTGAGCTGAAAGTGGAATTATTTCTACAGTTTTATTTCTAAAGCTACTGCTGCTGTAGCTGTAATCTCTGCAAAGTAAGAGCAATTTACCTACAACTAGTTTTTAATTAGTTCATCTGTATGGGAGACCAGAAAAAGTACTGGTGAACTCTGTATAGCACACTAGAAAAAATTTAATGGTAGGAAGACCCAAAACTGCTTCTGCTTGGAAAACAAAAGTACATGGACGGAAGAGACTCAAGCTTTTTGCTTTTTCTCACCACGACCCCATTTGGCTAAAGAGACCCTGCCTACAAAGATGACTTGTCAATGCTAAAATTATTATTCATATGCAGGTGAAAAAAAGTGTAAAGAGTAAGTTTTTAATTAAGATTTACATTAAGACCTTCTCACATAGTTTTTTTTACTAGAATGCATCAAACCCTTGTGGCTCAAGTAACACCCAAAGGGAAGAACAAAGGCCCAAAGAGGCACCATTCATGTAGATATCACAGCCCTCAAAGTGCAAAGAAGAGAAACATTTTTGCAGCAAAAGAGGAAAAGCAGTCTCTTTCACTCTATGCTTCTTGTGAAAGAAATGGATTTCTGCTGCAAGTTTATCAGAAAGTAAATAAATAAATGAATAATCAAGCAAAACTTCCTGTCAGCAATTATTTCCAGCACAAAGAGCCATATAGGGCAAGCGAGCTATAAGGAGAAAGCATAGAGAATTGAGAGTTTCTGCTTTGCTGGTTGTGAGTGATCTAAGGCATTTGGGAATTGAGACCCAAGCCATATCCTTCATGTCTCTCAAAGCATTTCACAGTTCTATGTTCCTAGCTGCAAGTTTTCTAGAAGAGGGAGATTTTTATGCCTGGAATGATGCACACTGCCCAGAATTCCATTAACACCTCACCTTTAGGTCCAAATGTGCTATTCTGCAGTTATGAAGATACTGCACAGCTTCCAGAATCTCTCCCAGGTAGAGTCTGATCTTCCCTTCTGTGAGGTTTCCCCATCGCACGACGTAGTCTAGAAGGCGACCCTGGTCAGCCCTGTTAGAATTACAAGGATTGTATTTTGGATTAATCTGTGCATCAGAACTGAGAAAGAACTTAAGAGGCTACAGACTCCAGCAGTAACTGTAGCCTGCAGAGCTTACAAGACAGAGGACTAGGGTATGATGAGGAGATTTCACATCAAGCTAACAAACCACAACATTCCTAATTCACTTTTGCAGCCATTTGATACAAAAATACTGTTGAACCTTAAGACTAAGACAATCATCCACATGTCACTTTAATATTCTCTATTTATTGTTCCCTTCTAAGTATTAAACTCAACATTTTAGTAACAGCATTAGACAACTGCAGTATTTTACTTAGGTAAAATTTTACTATTTTAATTAGGTGCTTTCAATCTGCTATGAAATTTTAGAGCTCCTTATTCATAAACTACCATAAATGCCCCAGAAAGTCAGCTGTAAAATGGCGTTTTACAAATAATTTAGAATCCACACACATTTCTAACACTAGTATGTAGTTGGTGGAGGTCTCAAAGGTATCGAGAAGGCCAATGAGCTGGGGATGCTGGAGATTCTGCATGACTCCAAGTTCATGGGTAACCTGGTCTCGCTTCATCAACTTCTTATTCACAAACTTAGTGGCTACTGCTCGCTTGGTTCCCTTCTGGTCGCACTTCTTAACGACAGAAAATCTGCCCCTGGAACACAACAATGAAAGGAAAGAATCAACCAAGAGATGCAATAAGGACATACTTTTACTTGAGAGATACACTCCAAAAGATCTAATTTCAGATCTCTAGTAAGTTATCCTTACAGAGAAGGTTCTGGGCATGAGAATTTTCAGTGCATGTGTCAACTACAAATTGTGTCTGTAGAAACTTGTCAGAGATCTGTTATATCACACTTGCAGACAACCTGTCAAGAGTAATAACCAGCTTTCAAAGGTCATCATTACGTTGGACAACTCTATATTCTACATGACCTATTTTGCCCATTTTCAGACTTCTGTCTGTAGTTTTCATTCCCTAAATAAGAAGGTTTAGGAGAACTTCACTACAGAAGCAGTGTCAGTCACTGTAAGGCAATTTATTTTTTATATAAAAAAAAATCCCTTCATCTATGATACCACTTCAGCCTAACTGCATTCTGTTTATGCAGTGCCATCTAGTGCTGGTAAAATTTTTGCTTCATTACTTCTACTAAATCCAAAAAAATTCTGGCCTTTTAGGCTCATACATTAAGTATTCATCAAGGAGAATTTAATTTTTCAAAGTGAAGTCCGTATTTTGACACAGACAGCTTTGGAGATCAGCATACAGCACGCACCTGCCAAGCTCAGCCACTTCACTATAGTGGGAATCAAAGTTGTCTTTCCAGATTACCATGATCCCATCACTTCCAGGACCTAAACAAACAAAAAAGAAAAGGGTAGTATGTCCAAGATTTAATATACTCAGATCCCTTGGCTACGAGGGGAATCACCCCATTTTATTAATCCCCATATGACACACAGCGTGGCAGCAGGACAAACTGGATTATACACCAAGGCAGCCCAACCAATGCAGTAGAACAAATTCTACAGTGGGAAATGTCTGTATAGGAATGAGTAACCTTAGCAAGCTGAGGGAAACAGTAAAAAGAAAAGATTGTACATTATTACATTATATCTTATAATCCATAATACACCTGCCACTGAAAAAAAGAAGTGGAGAGGCAGTATAGCAGCTACCTTAGAAAGCAACTCTCATTTTTCAGGAAACACCTGTATAAAGACCAACATTTCCCTTCTGGTCTCTTTTATATATTGCCACGCACTCATCCGAGGGCTTAGCTACTGTCTGTCTTGTGTCAGTGAGCAGGAAGTGCCTGAAATAATCATCACCTCAGTATGCTGTCAGTCAGGCACTTACTGTGGCTACCAATAGGTGGAGCTCAAAGTGCCACTACTGAATATAAACCCCGAAAAATTTCAGATTAGATTTGGAAGGAACGCATCTTTCACAGTCTGGTTTAAAATTCCAGGAAAACAGCAAAGCTCTTTGAAAAAAAAGGGAAGAAAGACTCTATTTTGAAGAGGTTTGGGACAACTGTAGAAAACTCCATATCAGGTGAGACACTTCATGTCTTGGGTTTTTTTATGTGAGTCAATTTGAGACAGAGCCATTGTGCTAAAATCTGTGAATTAATTCTCACCTATGGAAAAATATATGGGCTTCACAACAGACTACAGGACCCAGATGACATCAATTGTTATGAACTGCCTTTTAAGAAAATCTGTGATCCTGCTGTCTATATTTTCCCTATTTTTAAAAATGGAGAATTATGAACACACACCAAAACTTATCACTATGTCATCATACACATCAAGTAAAAATCTTTTTTCCCCTTTGCTGTCTGCCCCCAGAACACAGGCATTTTTTCATCTTTGCACGTTTCCTTTTCATTCCTCACATTCATATTGCCTTGCTTCAGATACTGAAATAGTTTAACTGTATATCAATGATGCAGAGACAAGAACTAGTTGTATGTTCTCCTAAACATTGTGGCTTTACAATTCAAGCAAAGGAGAAAATAAAAAATATAAATTACAAAGTAATGCTACTCTTTTCTTATCAGTACACTTTAGAAATTATGTTAGCATTGTACCATTCATTGAGACTAAACTAAGAATGCCGATGATAAAATATGATTTTATCAGTGTGTTGGAACTAGTACTGGCAAATTGAATGCATGTTGACAGTACTGTGGAATGTGTGTATGGACCTCTAATCAGTTACATCCTAAAACCACATCTATTCCTGCTAAAACAGGCAATGTATTACAGGTAAAAAGGCTTGTTGTCAATACTTCTTTAACAAAGGGGTGCCCAGGAGCTGAGGTTTTCTTTTTATGGTCTATGGGTACCAGGCATTTCAACTGTAAGTAGGCTTTAGAAGAAGGCAGAGACAGGCCTACCTAAAACTCGCAGACTGGCGGAGGATGAAACCGAACCCATGTCGTTTGCAGCTATGCACGTGTAGATACCATCGTCTTCCGCAGTGACGCCAACGATCTTCAGCGACGCCTCTCCCACGTCACTGCGGAACACAACGGCACCCGTTACCTTTACACTAACTTCACAGACCTTAAGCTATGAAAATCATACAAAGTTAGGTTGATATTGTTTATGCTTCTTATTCTCCAGCCCTTATCTCTCTCTAGACGACCATTACTAACCCTGCCCTGCCCTACCAGAAGCATCCACCAGAACCTGAGCTCTTTGTGTTCATCTGGTATCTTGGAAAGTACTACAGATTACTAGAAAAACATCCTGTCTGACACTCTGTCTCATTATGACTTAGGCTCTACTGTTGGAAAAATCAAGTGCTTCTCCTGTTTCTTCCTGCTTCCTTTATCTACTTCAAGTTTTCGGAAGCCATATCGAGACATATCCATTGTTACCCTTTCTGAAAGGTTCGTTTCCATCCGTGACTCCCAGGAAGTGTCAGCTGATCAATCACCTGTGCTTTCAGAGCATTCACCCCCTGCAAAAGAGGGCTTGCCCTTCAATAAAAAAGGCACACTTCACCAGAACTCTGGAGACCTCAGAATCTGGGAGAATGAGGATGGAAGGAAACTAGAAAGGACTTAAGTTTACTGTCTGCTCCAGGGCAGTGACAGCATTAAGCTAGGTAATACCAGAGCAGAAAGACTCTGCAGGCTCTTCCTTAATCTTTCTCAATGTTCAACCACCCTTTTTGTTTGATGGTTTGTCTTTAAATGTCTGCTTAAATTTTCCTCTGTGCAATATATTTCTAGTACTCTTTTGACTATCTGCCATGGACATGAACAACAGGTAATTTGATTTGCAAGTCTCTCACAAATGTGAATACTTGGCAAGTCCTCCCTACACTTTTCACCTCTAGGCTCAAACCAATCCTAACATTGTATTGTTTTTTCACAATAATGAATACTTTCAAGATCTTCTATCATACTTATTGCTTTCCTTTTGGATTCATCTCAGCTGCTGCAAGTAATTTTACTGACTGATCCAAAACCTATTTGCAATGGTCTTCACCACACAATTTCAGGGGGAAAAAAAGAAGGCAAATTTTAGGAACTTGGGAAGATGACAGCCTTCCCTAGCTCAAAGAACATTTCATGATTATTTCTGAAAATCTGTCAGCCACAGCCAACATGATTTAGTGGACAAAATTCTCTAATGAGTAACAGTGAATTAAACCCAGCAAATTTAGCTCTTACACATCTCACAACAGACCTGGATGCAGTAGTAAAGCTGCCACACTGCCTTTGTCTTCCCATTAAAAACAAACAAAAAACCCAATGAAAAGAAAAAGCAGGGGCGGCAGGCAGTAAAGAACAGTATAGCATGCCATCAGTTTTCACAAAAGAGCCCTCCATTCTGAATTAAGAGTGTAATTCATAAATAAGGTATTTCCTCACACTGAAGTTACTCATTAAACTACATTTTCTGTACATAAAAGATGCTTTTTCAGAAAAAAATTTCTTTTTTAACCTGCAGCTTCCGATTTCAAAATAACAATTTCTCCTGAAAAATTTCTCCTGGTGTTTGAGTTAGCAATTATTCTGTTATGTTCTATCATAGCAAAGCTAAAACCAGACAAAACTGTTAATATCCATGCTTCAACAATGAAGAGTCATGTCACATCAGAAGGAAGCAGAGGCTTCTTTGCAAAACATACAGAAGTTACAAGACATTTCTAGAAAATCTCAGTGACCTATTTCTGTCTGAGAGCAACCCTATCCTCGTGCGTCAAAGCCAAACGCTGTCCTGCACCAGGGGTGCAAATTAAAAATGTAACAGTTTCAGCAGTTCCTGCTGCACATGACACCAATTACCTGTATGAAATGCTGTGATGACCGTCATTGCTCAGTGTATTATGATCAGGACCTTTCCAAGTAACTGAAGCCTTGGGGCGACCACAGACTTTACACCTAAGCACGATGGTCTCTCCTGTCTCACATGTTACCTCACTCAATGGAATTATAAACTCTGGGGGAACTGGAGAAAGAGAATTAATGGCATTAGGTAAACTGAAGCAAACACATTTAATTTCTATTCCTTGCACTGTTTTCTATTAGATGAAGTAGTACTTTAGATTCCCAAGGTGTATATATCCCCTGCGCTTGGAGCACATCCATGGTTAGGCCCCTTGCTGGTGCTCTACAGAGCTAGTGAGTTTTTCTCTACATGAACTTGGACTCAACACTACTGCTGTGCCACAGGTAACCCTGAAGCCTACCATGGTGAACCAAACACCTAGTTTATGGAAAGTGAGCAAAATCTACACTGAAAATTACTTAAGAATATGCTCAGCTAGGCTATCTTTATATCCAGCCAAGTTTGCAAAAGAGAATACAAAACACTTCATCCACTGAAGCATCATAGTGCTTTCCCTTTTCCACAGGTGAAACTCAGAAACTTTGCTTCCGTCTATCAAGCTAAAAACCCAGTTTGGCTCTGACCCTAATGGGCCATTATCTTTGTCCTGATCTGCCTCTGCACTGGAGAGGTGCTCAATGTTCCCTAGGATGCAAGATTAAAAATAAAGCAGCTCCAACTTCTTGCCTTGTTACTTCGCAAATTCAGCAAGGCCCCACTTCCATACAGAACACATCATATGGTCCTTGTGTTTTGGATTGTGAACAAAAAAGCATTTCTTGCATCTTAAAAAAGAAACAGGACGTATTTCATTCTACCTTATCTAAAAAGAGCCTATCTTTTTGTAGAAAGCACTCAGTTCCTGACACAATTAATATCAAGCAAATAATGTTTTAATCGAATTTATTTACTGAAACTTCTAAAAATTAAAGCAACTTACCATCATAAATGTAATTGGGGTTGAGAAGCTGGAAAAGAGAAATTAGAGAATTAATGTCCTGATAATCTTATAGTAACTTAAAGAATGGTAGAAAACCAAGCACAGAGATGGACCAAAGTTAGCTGTACCCACAAAACCCAAGAAACAGCTGAATACCACAATTTCTGCACCACTCTATTATTTTTTGCAGTATCTTTTTTTCTGTATGATGCTTTCAGGTTTGAAGGTTATAACTTCCTGTTTTCACATTTGGAAAAAACTGCCCACTAAAGTCACTGCTGTCTTTGATTCCTTCCTGTGAAGTTCTGACAGAAGCTACTTTTAAAGAAATCCCAACCCAACTTCTTTGGGAAACTACATCTTTGAACACTTACTTTTACAGAAACCTTGTTGGCAAGTCCTTCTCGGGATTTGCGATAACCATTTTCTATCTTGCCTTCCCTTTTGCCGTCTTTATCTTTTTTCTCAGATTTCTTCCTTAATCGGAGTGCTGTGTGCCAAGACGTTGACTTCCTGAACACAGAACATGAAACTCTGATCAATTCTTTTCAACTCCCTGTTATGTCCTATGTTATCTACTTTCATGTGGCATTGGGAAAGTATGTTACCAAAATATTATTTCTACATATTACAGTATAGTAAAATGAAATACGTTAAGTATTCCATAAGGGATGACACCCTTGGCTAAAACTGTGAACCAGTTACTAATGTAGTCAGAAGTTCAGTATTCCTTGAAATCATTGCTTGAATGGTGAAGTTTCTATATAAAAATGCAAACTGAGCAACAACCAGTATGAAACCCATACCAAATGCAGCCTCACAAAAGCTTTACACAAAATTCAAACTTTGAACTTTGATACAATTTCTTCCATTGCAGATATTAGAGAATTGTTCCTAGCATATAGTCATTTTCAATAGGTTTGTGGCTTAAAGCAGATATCTAGGAACTCTGAAATACTGTTTTAATTTGAACAAACATTCCCTGTTCTCCTAGACAAAGGTGTCTAGACTGGTAACTCATTCTATTAAATAAACAAGTTAAAACAAATTATTTCTGCTGTTAGATAAAGCATTCTTTTCCCAGAAGATTAAGCTATTGCAACTTTTTAATAAAGAATATGTGCTTCTGGGACCTTTCTTAATAGCTTATATTTTGACATTTGCTAAGGGACCTCTCCAGTACTCGTTCTGCTTGTTGTTAATTTATTTCTCCATGATCACATCAACTTTTGGCCTTAAAGGTTCAAAGCCTCCTCTAAATTGGAAGCTTTCTTCCTTCCCCCCCTTCCACGCAGACCCAGGCACTCACTTGATGGTTCCATCAGGGTTGTCAATGATGATTGCACTGGTATGCCCCAAGACATAGCCGGGAATCCAGCCCTCGGCTGCGGGGCACTGATCGGTGGCGGCTCTGAACACCAAAAACATGTTCTGTTGGTTGCTGGCTAGAATCTGCACGACCTCTCCTTGGTAGACATTTATCTCATCCTCCTTCACTGCCGTGTAATCGTGTGTCACCAGCATGGTGGAGATATTGCTACTGCTGCTACTTTCACTCTGCAAGCATCAATCAGAAGCAGAGAGAGCAGGGGGAAAAAAAGATAATCAAGTTTAAAACTCATGAAGAAGACAGGCTGTTCTTGGCCTGCTACATTACCTACCGAATCCACTTGGTTTAAACTGTAGGCAAAGAAAAGAGCAATGTTTTCTCTTTTAAAGCTGCCTCTCTGTGTGTTTATCTTGTGCATTAATCTGATATTTGAACATCTTAATGTACTCCTGCTGCACAAATTTATTCCCAATACAGCTACTCAATATAATTTCCTTTAACTAGGTGTCAGTTCATTCATAAATCTCAACTCATCTTCCTTTCAAGCTGACATTTGCATCTTCATCAGGCATCAAAACTACAGTACAAGCATCTAAGACAGTTTTTCACAGTTTTGCAAGTTCAGTTTCAAAATCACAGCCATTAGCTCATATAGCTCATAATCACTGGAAACTTCAACAATAAAAAATATATGTTGTCTTTCCTAGCACTACCTGTCACATCTCAGACACCGGCCTTCTGCACACAAAACATGACAAGCTACAAAAGAACAAAACAGGGCTTTGACAGCATCTCTTAAAACCACGAGACCTATCTCTGGTTGCATCTGTATGATCAGGTTTATTCCTTTAAATGCAGAGAATGAAGTAAATTACTGAAATAAGAAACTATTAATTTTATGGTCAAAATAGACCCACTAAACTGTAAGAATCCCTTCTAATTGATTAGCAACTAAGATAGCTGAGTGTTGTTACCTGTTTATCATACACTTTCAACTACTGTTCATGATTTTGTTCATTTCCCCAGCAAGCATTTGTGGAAAGCTAATTATGGCTGAGAAGGTGTACATTCAAAATCATATTATTTTCAGAACAAAAAGCGTTCTCCTGACCATGAACCTATTGGAAATTATTATTTTTTTAAAAGTAAGACTTACTTTGTCCATTTGCATCTATTCCTTATATGAGGTTTAATAAATGGAAGTGTGAAAATTATTATCAGATTACACAACCTACTCCTTTAATAATTTCTTTCTTGAAACAAGTTAAAACCAAGGTGACTGGCCTATTAATGGTGTGGCATGAAGTGTGTGTGCCTGTCTTTTGTCTCTGTTCTTACTTCAAACTGTTTCAGGTCACTCAGTCCCAGTGAGGGCTCACTATGGCTCAGTAGAAGCTGAGCTGAAGAAAGAAATGAGTACCCATGTCCTGGATACCCCTACTGCTTATAAAGCAGAACCACATTAATACCACTCATGTGCTAGCAGCCAGTGGAAAGCTTGGCACACAGGATTAAAACAACATTTTTTTTTTTTTCTCAGAACTGTCAAATATTTCTCAAATATTGAGGAGATGCAGTAGGGGTCAGTGGACAGCATGGTGCACTGGGAGCCCTGAACACTGTGTTCTCTTGCAATCTGCTTAAAGTCTTGAACAAGTCACTCCATCCTTCTGTGTCTGTGCTTCCCTGAGGACTCTGGCTGAGAAACCAAGACATTTGGAATGGATCAGTCTCAGCTTACTAATTCATAGCATGTTTAACACCCTGATGCTTGGAGTGCCAGTGACTCTGTACATTTTATTCTAGCTGGACTGTTATATTCAAATTATATTCAGTGACTCAAATCTTTTTGCCATATTAGAATGATGAAGCATATGCTACCTCAGTGAGAAAGCTCTCATTGTGGATTGTAACTCTACTAAAGGATATTTACATTCATTTCAGATGCGGTATTTCCACTGGGAGAACTCATTTTCTAGTTTAGAGGACGGCCTGCATGGCCTTTTGTATTAGTAAGTCCTTTCTATGATTCAGGCAAACTGGGAACAGCTGAACCAAAGAAATTAAGTCTCATTTTCAATAATTATTTAAATTAGGATGACAACTTGCTACATTCTTTTACCTAGATGAAAAACAACTCTATTACGAAAATGCAGCTTTTGTCGATTCCTCCTTATAAGACTTAGAAGAGAAGATGAAGGGAAGTTGCAGTATCAACCTAAGCCTCAAACCTTGCCCCACACACTATTCCTGAACATAGTGTTTCTTAGCATGCAGCAGAATTTGTGTAACTGCAAGACTGACCTTTCTATAACATAACATTTCTTTCTGACATTTAAGTCTTGAAGGATCATAATAAACTCTGACTATTTCTTATGTTCAACAGGGACAGTTAAATCTGTTAAATAAACAACTGTCTGGTAACTACTAAGTGACAAATGTTCTCGAGAATGTGTTTATACCAGAATTCATTCTCACCACGGAAAGATAGCCTTTCCTTTTGCCTTCCAAGGAAGTAATTATTCTTGCACAGTAATGTTTTCTTACTGAAAGTACTTCTGGTCATCACTGACCTCAGCTATGGGATTAGAGGAGGATCTACAAACAAAATATAAAAAATTCCTCCCATATTCTTTAACTAGCTCATTTTTCTTCTTAGAAGTAATTTTTACTGTAAGTAATCGACCATAGCTACATGTGCATGTGAATATACATACACAAATGGTTAAATTAAAATAAACCTTCACAACCCATTTTCTCCAACTTGTTCAGTGTGATGTGAAGTCCTGTTGATTGGTCTAGAAATGAGGTTGGAAATGAGGACTTATGGCCCATCTCAATTACCAAATAAAAGTTATATAGCTGTGAACATAAAGCTGTGAAGCAGAAGGCATGCATTCCAACACTACGTTTTATAGTGAGATAAAAACAAGCAATGGTGTCTTTGCTGAGATAGTATCAAAATCCAAATGTTTTGAAAACTCAGTGCCATCCCATCTTTCCCTTTCTCTTTTTTTAATGCAATAACCTGAGTTAGTATTATGCAAGTACTACCACCTCGATTCACATACTATTCAGTAAATGCAAAATACTCAAATTACCCCAGATTTTGCATTACATTACATAACATCACATTTTGCTAGACTGAAGATAAACACAAGACAGAGCTAAACCAAATAAAAAGCTGAAGGAAGATCAGGATGAAAATACAAAACATGCAAAGCATAATTTTTTTTTCCTCTGAAGCTATTATAGAAATAAGTGTAGGAACTAAGAAGTCAAGAAAGCTTTGTGTGTTAAACAGTTCTATAAAGAAACACATGCATTTAAAAAAGGTCCAGCAAGTTAGGTGATTTGCAAAACTGGTATTGTATATAATTTGTGAGAGAGAAGAAAAACAAACATTCATGAACACAATGCTTAGTGAGAGAAAAATCAAATGTGAGTTTAAAAAGAAAGGCACCATAACCTGCCTACCACATCCATGGCAAATGCCTCAACATTTTTGCTTTATATTTGCACATGCCCCCACGATTGCTGTGTTGCTTTCCTGGTGGATGTTATTAGAGGTAACGTAGATTCTGTTGATAGCCCGGATTTCTGCACAAACACACCAAGTGCACACTAAGAGGCTGAATCTCCAGAAAACTGAAACCAGTTCTTCTTACAAAGGAGAAAAGACAAGTGGAGCGGGTAATCATTTTGGTTGTAGTAGAAAGTAGGATTATTGTTGCTAGGTTTTGTTGGCCCATTTTGAGTGGATTGAAGAAAGCTTCCTTGATCAAACACAGGATTTAAAAAGAGATTGATGTACAACAACTAAGGCTGAAAGGAGAGGGGGGAAAAATAAATTAATAAAAAAATAAAAATCAAGCAGCCCAGGTAACGCAGATGTCTCCAAGAAGTTAAAACTCAACAGGACAATGGTGGCAAATTTGTGCATGAAAGGGGAAAAAAGCCCCAAGGCAATCTGACAAAATCCTGAAGTCAGATTTAAGTGCTGGCGCAATGCATACCCCAAGGTGCTCTGGCTGCCACGCTTCAGCATGTTAATTATGTGCCTTCAAATTAGAGACAAAAAAAGCAAGGACAGCAAGTTAGTAGGTATCAGCCTAGTGATCTATATTTTCAGCAGAGGCAGAAATTGCATCTAATGTTAGCAGCTGCTTTTGTGTCTGTATACATAGCCATGTTCGCATGTATACACACACTCTTTAATACACACTCTTGGTTTTTTAATGCGCAGAAGGTACCGGAACAGTTGATTATTTCAGAGCAGTACAGCACCGGAGAGCCGGAAGTTAGTACGGAGAATGATGGCAACGCACAGAAAGGGAGCATGGAAGGTTTTAGAAGAGCTCGCAGGACAGAGGTGCTCCGCTCTTACCCCATTACTCTGGGTGGAGTGAACTGACTGCTCGCTGGTCGAGGAGCATGTGCTCATGCGGTCTGTGTCCTTGCTGTGTGAAGAGTGGCGGTGGACCTGCCGCTGGAGGGAGTCATTGTCCCCAGGGAAAGTGAAGGAGCCAGGGCGGCTGGCAGGGGATGCTGGGATGGAGCTCCAAAAGGAGCCCTTCTGCAGGGGGCTGCTGGGTGGAAAGGTTTCCTTGCCAAAAGGAGAAGGGAAAGTCGTGGACAGAGGAGAGTTCATTGGAGAGATGGCTCCTGGCCTTGGCTTCTCAAGTGTCAGCGATCCTATGCTGTTTCTTGTTCGGCTGTCCTCTGAGATTCCACGTGAGTCTTTCTGGGCTCCATCAGCTGAGCCAGAAATGTTTCCTGCTGTCTTCCTGGGACTTTCAATAACTTTCATCTTGGGAATCTGTTCAGCTTCTCTCTGAGGACCATCCGGCTCTGCACTGGGAGGGTGCCTGTCTGGCTGGCTCAGGCTAGTTTCTAAGGAGGTGTTGTAGTGTGGCAGGGAGTGATTGTGAATGGACATACCTGACATCTTGTCTGCCTCTGCTTGGGCCGAGGCTGCAGAGGAGACCAGGACTGGGGAATGGTGTCTGACAGGCTGGGGGATCCGGGATGGCCGGCTACGGCTGGAGCTGGGGATGCCACTACAGCTGCTGGGGCCGCCGCTGTTACCACTGCTGCTCCCGCCGCCGCCTCCACCACTGCTGTGGTTCCTCTGGTACTCGATCGGGGACGTCAAGGCTGCAGTGGGGGTGAGGGGGGCAGTCAGGGGAAAGGGGACAGGAAAGGGAACAGGAACAGTTTAAAACAGACATCTACTGGCAAAAAGGGGAGTGCTGTTCAAATACACTTCCTTAGCAGTGGAAGGATGCCACAGACTTCAAGTCACTTTTCTGTATCTAACCTTCATGACCTGATGTATCTACCTATTAGATAAAGATTAAAAAGCTGAAACTAAGAAGAAATGTTCTCCTCTAGAATCACACTTATCAGTCAGCAGCCAAGCTGGGAAAAAACAGGTGTGACTCCACATTCTCTGTGTTTTGTTACTCATTACAACTGCTGAAAAAAATCTAGGTTGGGACAATAACCAACATATAAAAATAGAGCAAGAACCTTCTAGTGTCACAGCAGACAACACCATCTTCTACTTTTCTCCTGCTGAATCTGAATGTTGTTGTCACAGTAAGATGCGACAACAACGGCCACCAAAGTAATAGAAGCAAAATATATTCTGAATAGATGCTTAAAATTCCACTTGAGTTTAGCCTTTAAAGGTTTGCAGTTACTTAAAAGGGGTACACAAGCTCTCAACGGATGGCACCTATCTTGATTCACTCCTACAAAACATTTGGAAAATTTCACCGAGAGAACACCATGTAAATTCAGACTACCACTCTTATAATAAATGCAAGCATCTGTTCTGAAGCAGAAATGCGACACGTATCCCCCAACTGTTCTGTATTAGCTCAGGAAAATGGCAACTTGCAAAACATTTCAAAGCCAAGAAAATAGAGATGAGAGAAAAGTCATCCAATTACAAACTTTCAGTAAAAGAAATAATATACCATTTAAAAAGTTGCGCTGGTTTTCCAAAATTTGGTTAATTTCATGGATCCATAACTGGCGGACTCCTGGACTGGCAGAATGCAAAATAAAGGTCTCCGTGACATCGCCCGTTCTTGATGTTAGTGCAAATTTACATGGATCGCTGTCCACATTTTCCTCCAGGGAAAGGCAACTCACCTTCATGAAAAAAAAACCAACATGTATTCTATGGGAACACACCTTTAAAATCCCTTTCTTAGGAGTTTGGAGTCAGATCTTCAAATGATAACCACTTGTTCCTTTAGTAAAATAATACCATGAAATGAAGTTACTTAATTTGGGTAGACTAAGAATTAATGTACAGTTTACTGACACACTGTGCCAGAACAATCTCCAGCAGGTCAGCATGGCCCAATATTCTCCATCCCTCACTTTCCTTTCAGATTAGTTAAAATGCTGAACCTGCTATGGAGCTCTCTCTTCCACTGGCCCCAACAAAGGCTTCAGCTGCAGATACAGCAATGCCTTGGAGCTGGCTGTTCAGCCAGAGCTATAAACAGCAGTGGCAGGCAAGGTGAATTAGGGGAAGCAAGGTCCACACAAAACACTTCATGAGGGCTGCTGAGCCCTAATAATATCATTTTTTTCAGGCAAAACTTGAGAAGTGGGGAAACACTTTTTTTGTTTGAGGAAGAGCTGACATATCTATGAAGGCCACACTACTTACAAATGTTATCTACATATTTGGGTATCAGAAAGAATACAAAAAGACTTATTATCTCTACTTGGAATGACTTTGCAATGTGGTGTACATATAGCACATAGCTGAAAACTAAACTTCGTGAATACTTGTCCATCACTTTGTGCCAGAACACCAGTTTTGATATGCTTCATGCAGGAAGCATCAGATCCAAAGATCTCCACTTAACATTGGAGTGAGAACAAATTTGCTAGGAAGTAATTTCAGGAAATGACTGACACCTCATTCTACTCCATGATTGCACATCTAGATGTCACTAGTGACTGCCCACAGAATGAAAAACTGTTACCTTAGCAGAGTTTGTGCAGGGGACACAAAAGACACACACACAACAGTTACCTTGATACTGTTTTTAAACAAGAATCCGGGCATGGAGAAACCTTTCTTTTTATCTAGCAGCTCACTGAAAATGACAATCTGCTCAAACAGGAAGACCCGTCTCTCCTTGCAGCGTGGCAGAAGTCCTGCATCCTGGTCTGTAACCAAGAATGTGTCCTGGAGCAGGAGCTTACCCTGGGCTACAATTTTACCCTAAACACAGAGGCAAGAAAAAACACATTTAGTGAATGTTTCTTTCCCCAGTCAACCTTTTTGAGCACCTGTTCATGACAAATAGCTTTGTGTATTTCCCACCTTCCAACTGTCATTGGCCATTATATATTCACTTCTCCTCCTATACACAAGATATTCTTGTACTCTTTCTCAAAAAAACCCAAACATCAGAAAGAAAAAAAAAACATACACCAACCAAAGAACCCAACCCCAAAACCAAAACGAAAAGCCAGACTAAGCCCCAAAAATCCACTCTACCCTTTTCAATTCGTACTGCACTTTGAGGCTTGGAGCACTAAGGCTTTCATTTCTCTATCCTGAATAACTCCAACAGTTACTCATAATTCTTCCAGGGTGCTGAGTAGGGGCAGAATTCAAGTTCATGTCTGCATCACAGAATATAAAGAGCATTGCAAGTAGAACACGTGACTGTGACCTGGCTCATGTATCCTGCTTGAGTAGCCCATTTCCATCTCTTCTAGACTTAGCAAAATAAGGAGGGCTACAGTTGCCTTAAGTACGTGATAGTACTGCTGATAACTGATTATTTCACTATTTTTCAAGCCTTTAGCCAACAAGGGAACTGTAGGAAGACTGGCCCTTTCTTGATTTTGCAGAAGGGTTTGCCTAGTGTGACTGACACAGCAGGTAATGTTTCCCAGGAAAACGTCCTTGGCAGGGCTAAGACTTAATTTACTGCTTTTTGCACCAGCTAACCAGATAGTGAAGAAGCACTGTACACATTTCTCCCCACAATATTAATAGTTAATTTCTAGAGAACCTGACAAAATCTCTAAGCAAAATTCCAGCCAACTTACATCAAATCCTTGCAGGCGGCCAACATTCATCATGTCATTACACCGTTTTGGTACTATACACATGACCTCTACAGCTTTCTGTTCAAGACAAATAAAAAGTCAAAGCTTTATTTTCCAAGTGAGTTAGCAGCATGAAATTTTGTTTCATTTGATATGGTTGCTTTAGAACAGAAATGCAAGAAGTAAACACTTATAATCACTTTCTCAGGAAGATCAGAAAATGTGACTCTGCCAAAACAAGAGAAGTTCAGAGTTAAAAGAATTCTTATCACTAAGAGAAAATGTCTCAAGTACCTCTAGTTCTGTTGTGTCAAGATTAGCTTTTTTAGAATACTTGAGGAAGTCCTGAAAAAGAAAAAAAAAAACAACCAAGTAATATTTCTTTTATCAGTAATCATCAACAAGAAATCTTAGAAAATCTGAATTTGATATCCTCTGTCAGAATATGACAGAATGCAGAAGACAACCATTTGGATTTAGCTCATAGAAAAACATATGCTAAGGCAATGACCTCTGTACTACACAGGGTTGCTCTTCAATAAACACTTATGTCATATTAAAATGACTACAGGTGTAGCTGAAGCTATGATGAGTCCCAACAACTTGTATTACGTTTACATCTGAAGACAGCTGGGAGTCCCTTCTCCCATTCCTGTGACACTGATACAAATTTTAAACATTTCCATGGCCTAAACACTTGTCTTTAATTGTTAAAAGAAAAAACAAATTTCTGCCCAAGCCATCTACTGCAATTTTTATAACTATCTGGATGTGCTCAGAAAATAATCATATGGCATTGATTACAAATCTGGGTTCTGTCAGGGAAAGGGCTGCAAAAATATCAGCATTAATTAAAAAAAGAAAACCTATCTGCTAACACATCTATAACATATCTATTAACACGACTTATTCATCTCAACACCACTTTACCTTTAGTAACAGCTGGTATTTCATAATTCTCTGCACAGGTTTTATTAGCAAGTCCGTGAGCTGAAGTCTGTGGCCCAGGCGTTGCTTTAGATCCTGAGAGTTGTAAAAAAAAATTTTTTTGTTTGCTCAGTTAGAAAGNTATATATATATATTTAAACAAGGATATATCAATATAAATTGTTATCACACCAGAAACTGTCGAAAGTCAGAAAATAATATCTTCAGTTGGCAAAAGCTGGAGTCCTTTCCTTTATCACCCTGGCTCCCAAGGTATTCCCTTCTGCAAGCATCTTTCATCTCTTTTTGGACAAGGTTTCAGAGTAAAATGTAATTTTTCAGTCACAGGTTGTATCCTGCTTATTTTCAACACTGATCTCTGCTTATCCAGAATTGCCATTCTATACAAAATGCACTGGTAACTGTCTGGGCTAAGACTACTAAGGATAAGACTCTACTGAATAATTAATATCTTATACCTAACCTCTAGTTTTCACCCCTAGGAGTCTGTATCAGATTTGAGAAATCAGAACAGAAATGGCAAGAAATTGTAATTTAAAACATTAACAACAATATTTGCTGCATTTTTTTTTTCTGGTTTGATCAACAGATTTGATAATCCTTCACCTCACATATCCTCTCTCAGGAACTTACCTCAAAAAACGTATCAATGTATTCTGAGACAATGTGCTCAGACTTTGGTTTGTTTTGGCAGTAAACTATGTACATGTGCAACCTTCTCTCCTAGAGGAACAAAGACACAAAATGATACATCATTATAAAGAAAAACACATGCCAGATTGAAATGGAGTATTATTTTAAGATGTACAGCAGTTCCAGTGTATGAACTTAAAAAGACCCCTTTAAGGAAAAGAAGCAGTTATAGATGCAGAAATTACAGATCTGAAAACACATTTATTTGGGAACATCATTATCATTTTAGAAAGGCAACAGCAGTAAAAAAAAATCCTACAGCTATAAATCCTCCTGAATGACAGGTGTTCAGAGATGATAGCTCAGCAGGTCCCACAATAAAGTTAAGCATGAAAATGGTTATATTTTTCTTTTACCAAGAGCCATGGAAGGTTCAACAAGATGACTCCACAGTGATCCCTTCCAACCTTAACCATTCTGTGATTCTGTAATGGAGCCTTTGAAATATAGTATTTTTTATTCTATTTTAATAATCTGATTATTATTATTTAAATTTATTAGAATAATTTATATACCTCCTCCTGTTTTCTTGTACAGAACAGTTACGAGAAAAGTTTAATTTACTATTTGCTTTTTAAATAAAATAGTCTTTTATTTACTATTTGCTGTCTTCCTACTGGAGTTTGGGTGGGGTGTAGGTGATGAAGCCTGGAAATGGAGGCACTATCATTTTTAAACTCTGATTCTTTATCTTTTGCATGTGCTTTTAACACCAGAGCAAAAGAAAGAGAGAGGAAATATCAATCTTAAAGGCAGAAGTTTCTTGATTACTGACATTACTGGTTAAGAAGTGCAGACATACCTACTCCAAAATCTTTCCTATCACTTTGCTAGGATTAGTTTGCTGTTAGAGGCTTTGCTTCCCAGAGACTTACAGAGTACTGACCAGTGAAGATAAATGGTAAGAAAGAAATCAAAAACTAAGATGGAGATTGGAAAGGACACAAGACACAGATAAGAACAGGAACTGAATCATTGTGTTCTAGCTGATAGGGTTTTGTTAGAGGATGCTGTAATAGCATCACAGCTTGCTTTTCCATCTGGAGTGGTAAAGGTACCTTTCAAAGGCAATTCAATTAGAAATATCAGGAGAAAGTAAAACAGCAATCAGAAACAGGGATAGCTACTTCCTTCAGGTTTCCCACTATGCCAGCAACAAATTCTCAGAAAGGACACAGAACTAGAACATGCTCAAACTGGAAGAATGAGCCTCTTTCCTATTTTTATTTCTTATATTCCATGCTATTGCATGGATACCTGAGATCAGAAGGCAGGTGTCATATGAAATAACGATTCCCTTGCACTGAAGTGTAACTGAATAGAGAAATGAGGCTCCCTCTCCACAGAAAGTTATTGAGGACAAAGACTAGAGCATTTACTTCTCCTTTTTATAAGCTCTTAAAAGCTATCTCTCCACCTCTTACAGGTGAATAACATTGTACAGCACTTTCTTAACTGTGTGGTACTTAATAGTCAAACATGTTGGTCAGTAGCAGCAATAGAGTTTGCCAAAAAAGACATTTGCACTTACATGTTTAACAAACAGGGATCCCAGCTTTTCTGGATCTTCAAGGCACTTCTCCAACTCTCCTAAAAAGAAGCTGAACATAAACAGAATAAACACTTCTTTTTTCCTGACAGCACACACTAGAGCAACAGGTAATTGCAAGGCAAAGTGGTGTTACTGCAAGGCAAGAGACTTTTGTGTCCCCTATCAGCAGCATTGGATATTAATGTATGTCCAAACTGGCAATGGTCAATATAGCTTTTTAAAAGGACATGCTGAATCCATGCCAAGATGAAAAAAAACCCTGGCATTCACTAATAAAATTATTAAATTTTATATATATTCATTGAAAGCTTTCCCCTTCCTATCTGAATGCTTGAGATGCTAATACTGTCATGCTAACCACCCCTAAAAAATTCATTAGACTGTATTGTTAGAGAGAAAGCAATGTACAAAGTTCTGTCAATATTAGAGATCCTCAGTTGAAGTACTTGCTATATATATACATACACATATATATACATAATATATATATACACACATCCTTCTTGAAAGCAAATCTTCATACCAACATCTGTAAGCTGCAGTTGCAATTTCTACAACTCAAAGCACTAAACCAACTGCATTTACTTTGTATCTGAGAAAATAATTCCTAAAGTCAGTCTAATTTTTTTAGGTACAATACGTACTCTCTGTGCCAGTCATAAATCTGGTGAATGTTTCCAAATACAATCTTGTCTTTGCCTTTCATGTCATCAGGTACACCATCTTCCTTCATAAGTGCCATATAACCCTGCAACAGTCCAAGTGAATTCACTGTGAGCATTCGTACTCAAAAAAAAGCGAGTTTTCTTTTAATCCCCCTTTTTCCCAGAAGATATCCAATGGCAACAACTTGCTTGGGACACAAAGCCAAACCAGAAAATTATTCTGTAACACAGCATAACATAAAGTACAGACACAGGTGAGGCTGTCTACGCAACAGTGCTGGAAAAATGAATTCACTCTGCCTAATTTAGCCTGCGTGAATGGGCTCAAAGCACAAAGGAAACTTCCACAGGCCTTCTCCTTACTGCCTGAAGGAGCTGCAATGGCTGGCTCAGCTGTTCCTGAGTAAATGTCAGAGCCACTGAAGTGGCTTCTGTGCTGCTTTGCTCTGTGTTTCTTATTTCACTCACACGAACCCAACACCAAAGTGCCCTGAGGAGGAAACTGCCCATGGGACTGCACTCCATGGACTACTGCTTGCAGTATGAGCAAATCAAACACAAAAAAATTAAAAATCAATTCTGTTAGCAAGCATTCCCACTGCAATAAAGTTCCTCTGACATTTTCCCATAGTCCCATCTTAGCTTTGGTGTCTACACAGCTGTTTCACTGAGCAATTCTACCATATAGTTAGACTGGGAGTGTTTTTAAATTTTGTAATATTCATGCAACTCTATTCCTTCTCTTTTCCCCCCAGTAGTTCTATTCCTAAATAGCCAGATCTGGTATTGGTTTGCCAAGCATGTTTTGATGTCCATCATTTTCACCAGAAATTATGCTGTTATTTACAAAAATATATCTATTCACAGACTCCTAATGGGCCCTTTAAATACTGTAAAAACACTACCACAATGCTGATCTTTCTTTCCCTGCCTGCCTCCAAAACAGAGATTAAGAATTAAACTTTATTAGGCTAAAATTCACCATCATGCTCATTCTTTCTACTCTTCCAAATGCATTTTGTTGGTAGCTGAAGACTGAGTGGAGATGTGTGATATTATCTCATTTTACAGCAAAGGAGGCTAGGAAGTCTAAGAGAAGCCTAGCAGTAGGAGAGGAAGGAGGACTTTCAAATCTTGGATAGCTGCTCTGTATGCTGAGGTACAATGTACCTCATTCCCAATTAATTTTTTTTTTCAATTTAGATGTGCTAAATAAACCCACTATCTACTAGGATAACATCAGGCCAGAGGTAGTGATTAAAAAAAAAAAGGCAAAGAACTACACTCCTCAAAAGAGCAACAAGATGAACACAATAACAGGAAAAAAGGACTAAAATCTGACATAGTATCTTAATACATTAAAAGCTTACAGAAGGGAAAACTCAGAATGTAAACGTTGACATTTTTGGTCTCTTCCTGTGTTTCGTTTTGAAAAACATAAGTGAGGTTCAAGCTGCATAGCTGGTTAGCAACACATTTTTAAAAAAAAAGAAGAAATCAAGAGAATTAAAAACATCATACCTCAACTACATAGCCCAGATCTCGCACATAATCTCGCTCTGTCTCCACTAATTCCTGTAAGACATAGCTACAGTGGAAGGAAAAAGGTGAACAAATATTAAAAAATGAAACAGATTTTTCAAGAGGATTGATACAATACAACTTTTTCAATATTTGCAGTCACATATGTTTGATAGAATTGAAATGGAAAAATTAATGTACATTGGTTCTTAGCAAGATACTGCTTTGACTTTGAAACTGGACAAGGCTTGCTTCTGTTTATCTAAAGTCAGATGTTTTCTTAAATGTGACATTAAACATTTAACTATTGTTTAAAATAAAATGCTATTATGTCTCTGGTCTGGAGACTCTTAGCTATACTGACAGTTATTTCTACACACAAGTTTAAAAAATTTGAAACCAGGCATGTTTTTATTCTACCATGGTAACAGTTTACTGCTACATAGAGAAATTAAGCATGGGTTGGAATAGAATGAGGGGAATGACCATTTTTTTCAAGCCTAATAGACCTTGGGACATTTAAAGATCAGCATCTTCCAAAATAAATGAGAGTGATATGCAGCAGAAGTCAAGCACAGGTATGACTAGAATTAAAATCACAGATTGAACATCACAGAGAAATGTGACCACATGCTTGACATCTAATACAAGTCCTCCCACTTTCAGACTAACAGCTTCTGCTGCCAGTTCAAAATACGTATTGTAAAAAAAAAATAAAATAAAAGAAAAAGAAAACTTGTAAAAAAACTGGTCTTACTGTCGTCTTTTTAAGGAGCTGGATTTCCTTTCCTCCATCTCATCTATGGGTGATGAGGAGGATAGAAGGGAGTTATCTGAAGGGTTGAAGGATGGACTGCTGCTGTCACCTTGATCTACCAACAGGGAACTTGGACGGTCCTCAAGAGCCTGAGAAGGTTTTCAAGACAGTCAGCAACAATGATTTATTTCTCCTTTATTCACAAGACACATTACAAGCCGCTGTATATGGCAATCTATGGGAGATCAATTCCTTTAATGTATCTTGGCAAAGCAAGTCACAAGCCTCCAGGAAACCAGGCAACAACATGACTTTCCATGATAACTGAGCCTTTGAAGAAGCACATTTGAGATGAGAGTTCCCTCCATAGGAAAATAAAGGAGCTGAACTGGTTTGAGCAGCAATGGCTAAAAGTCAGACTCTCCTGCTCAGGATGCAAGTACTTCTATGGTGGGAGTGACACAAATGTGTCTTCATGACTAGGGATTATATTTGTCATATTTGACTTCTGGCATATACAAGTTACTTTCAACAATAAACAGGGCATCTTTAAAGGAGATTTTTATGATGTTACATTTTTAACTCAAGAGAAGTGGCATTCTTGTCAGATGTTTTGGTTATCTTAATAACTAGCCAAAATAGTGTCTCACTGAAGAAAAGAATGACTTCTATACTGCCAATGTTGTTTTTGAGCTTGGTCAGATCCTAGAAGAGTCCCTGTATCCTCTTCCAGGTACACTATCTTCCTTGCATGGATTCCACAAGCTCCTGTTTGTATAAAAATTGAAGAAGCAACAGGAGGAAGTAATATGAATACCTTCTATGAAGTATTAATTGGCTTTCTTTAATTCAAGCCCATAATCTTGGATCAAGCTACAGCTTTGTATCACATTTTCCTTGCATGTGATACAGCCTTATTGCAAGACACATTTACTTCACCAGGGTGGGGTTCAGCTATAATCTTTTTTCTTTCCCTGCAAAAAGTAAAAACCAATAATGATATGACTAGCCCAAAACCCAGGGGAAGCCAAACCTTGGCTAAAACTGTGAAATGAGAACATCTCCCCCAAGGGCTAATGCATGGATCATTAAGTTATATTCACTGCCAGGCAGCCTGAAAGACACATGGACTACTGAACTTTCCATTTACAAAAGGCTGTTGAATTTTCTCATGGATTACTTTGTATTCACCCTTCTGGCATAAGAGAAGTAAAAATCAAAGTTAATACCCAAGAGAGTACAGTAATTATTTTATGCAATAATATAACTTTCTCTGAATGAGAGATCAGAAAATAAAATTTCTAGTTCTGAAAGTCAAAGCTGCTTTAATTTAGAATGAACCTGGAAAATATCAAGCTCTGATAACATGGGGCTGCCATGCAGCAATTCTTTGCAGTTTTCACAAAGGCACTTCCTATTGAGCCCAAGATGAGCTATGCTGCAAAAGCTATATCGAAAGGTTTTGAGGAAATCCAGAATTGCTGAGGGACCTCTTGAGACCATGTAGTCCAGTCTCAAATGGAGTCAGCCCTAGAAGCTTTTCCCAGACTGGGTCAAGTTGGATTTTGATTACAAAGGGCCTTCCTGGAATTATGCATATAATGACAATCTTCAGAAACACGGAAAATTTAAAACATAGAAACCTAAAAAAACTGACACAAATTCCTCCTACTTAATCTGTTCTCAAGGATGGAGGCATTAACTTGCAAAACGATCTCTTTACTCTTTTACTTATTTCTTCATTATCATGTTGCCTAAAGAGCAACTAGATAACATAAATATTTCTGTTATTAGGGTTACCTGCTTTACTAACCTTGTAAGATTTGCAACAAATTTAGTTTCAGGGATTCTTCTCATAAAGGTCTATTAGTGTAAGACCCTGGGTCCTTGCATGCAATCTACTGATTGGACATTTTCTTTGGACTAACAGGGCATACTTAATAAATTTTATATCATCTCCTCCCTTCCTTTCATTTATTGCTTTTTGCTCCTCTAAATTGCCATTCACCTATTCAGTAAATGCTTTTACGAAAGAGTGTGTACAAAATGACCCCATACATCAACCCAGAAAGTGACTTTTGAAATAAGGCAGCAAATTTGAGAAGTCAGTGCAAAATGTGCAGGTTTTCTTTGAACAGCAAGCTGAGACTTGAAGTCACAACTTCTTTAGACACATGCACACCTGCTGGTCAGTCTCACCATTTTGCTTTTGACGAGCTCTTCAATTGCACTGACGAGTTCTGCAGCACTGGGCGTCTCAGAGCTTGTTGGCCGCACCAGCAGTCGAGAAGATGTCTGTGCAATGACACAAATGAAGGAGAATCCCAGAGTTAGCCCAGTACTTGCTCAAAGATCAAGAGACTTCCTTCATTTTTCTGTCAGACAACAGTACCTGACAGGTACTGTCAGTGTCATGTAACACTAAGATCATCCCTTCCAACCTGAGCAGCTGGAGTTGGAAATTTCAAGTAAACCCCATAGAAGTTAAATGCTGGGATAAAAATTCCTGTTCCTACATACAACAGAAGTTGAGGAAATATAATTGCTGGTAATTCCTGGCAAAGAGCTATGAAAATTGCCTAAGCTGACCCAATGGACAACAGTTTGTTAACCTATTTTATTGCTACTCAAACAAAGCAACAACTGCAGAACACTAAGAGAAATCAAGAAGACTTGAAATAAAGGAGGAAGCATTATTATGTTAAGAGAAAATACACCAATAACTCAGGGGCATTTACTTTTCTAAAAGAGCTGGAGTATATTGCCCAGATTCAGATGGGAAATTGAGCTCACCATTCCTTGTGCCATCCATTTTTCCCAATGGTATGTGTAGAGCACAGAAGATCTCTGGCCTCATAAGCTATAAAATGCCAGTTTATAGATACAACTGAAGGTAAAAGGTGTTCACAGTAAAGGATTCTGGGAGGCGGCCATTAAATTCAGCCTCAGTAATTTGCAAACAGAGTTGTTTGCATATTACATTTATCATTTAGTAACTGGAAACAGGGTGCAATATGAACTGTACTTCATATTACAAACAGCACAGTGAACATCATGCAGCACAGGGCAAGCTGTCCTGCAAACATTTCCAACAAAGCAGACAAAGAAATGGCACAAATAATGACTCAACACAAGAGGTTCTGCTCAAATCAAGCACGGGTGTAACAAGACTCCCCATAAGTAAACACAAAAAGAATATACAGATTCTAGGTAGTTTGTCTTGCATTTGCCTTATTTGGAAAGGAAAACAGGGGCTGGGTAAGCAAAGGAAATGCAGATAACTTTAAACGGAAAGATATGGGAACTGAGCCAAAGCAGAGACAGAACACAAGTCAACATAATGCTGCATCAGAGTTTACAAAAAGAGAAAACAAAAAGCAAAAATAATTAGTTTCATATTAACACAACTGATCTTGAAACTTTTAATACTGCTTATACAAAAATTAAACGCAAACAACTCGTAAACTGCCACCAAATGCAAATCTGTGACGTGCGCAATGATTCTGCTGAATGAGAGAATGCATATAGTGTGCAGATGAGCTCTTCGGGGAGAAAATGGTTGTGCTATTTAGTGCTATTAGACAAATCACCATGGCCTAGAACATGATGTTTGCATGCACACCAAAAACTGAGCAATCCCACAAGCTGGCCTGTCTTTTAGGCAATTTACATGCTCCTGACATCTGACTGTTGACCAGGTTTTCCACAGCTGTGCCTGTATGTGGGTTTTCACTTTGGATGCAGAGCTCAGCTTAGTCTTAAAATACACTGTCAGTGTTGAAATCAGGTTCTGGTTATGGTCTCTTTTATTGCTCTGTTGGGGTATGTGGGATGTGAGGTAAAACTTCAGACCTGTGATTTCCAGTGCCTGTGGTTATATCACATATAATCTGAAAAAGAAGGAGCTGCATAGATAAAGCTCCTTGCTGACTTTCCTGATGATATACTTTGGGAGCAGAATACGTCCGTTGCTCAGAAAAGAAGGGAAAGCTGGAGGGAGCAACTGAGCTCACACAGGTATGAGATGCTGCTAGGGCCCTACAGCAGGCTGGGAAGGAGAAACCCAGCAAACAGGGAGTTTCCAGCACTGAGCAGGAGCTCTGGAGAGGAAGAAATGCTTGCAGGGAGGCAGAGATGAATGCCAAGTCTCTGAGGTCACAGAAAGGAGGAGACATTCCTTGGGATCCGGAGTAGCTGAACATCCCAAGAAACCACCCAGCATGGCAGGAATGTGAAGGACTCCACCCAGAACACAGACAACTGGGAACTTGTTTGCAAGCCTTTTATTAATCAGTAATTCTATCAATAGAGCCAACTACCTTCTCCTGGGTAAAACTATGCTCTGGCTTCTCACTTCTGTGCTCCAATAAAGCATTCACTTTAGGTGCTAGAAGTTGGTGGTGCGTGGACTTCAGGGAGGCACACACAACCTCCCAGGATACCCCATGAGGGGACCTTTTGCCTCCCACCGTGAAGGATAAATATTGCATAATAACAGCACATTGCAGAAGAATCACCATTTACATGCTTTGAAAAAGGATGGTATAATATTAACTTTACCAATTTTTAACTTCTCTGAAGTCTTGTCTAAATGTAGTTTCAGCTGCTTTAAAAACCGTCCCAACATGTTTTTACTGAAGTGGGTGCATGTTAACCTTTTAAGAAGTTGTGCTGGTTTTGGCTGGGGTAGAGTTAATTTTCTTCACAGTGGCTGGTGTGGGGCAGCATTTTGGATTTGTGCTAAAAAAAGTGTTGTTAATGCAGAGATGTTTTTGTTATTACTGAGCAGGCCTTACACAGAGCCAAGGCCTTTTCTGCTTTATTGTACTGCCCTGCTGGTGAGGAAGTTGGGGGTGCTTGGGAGGTTGGGAGGAGACACATCCAGGACAGGTGACCCCAACTGACCAAAGGGATATTCCAGACCATGTGACATCATCTGCAGTATATAAAGCGGAGGGAAGGAGGAGGAAGGGGGGGACACTTGGAGTGATGGAATCTGTCTTCCCAAATCACTGTTAAACGTGATGGGGGGCCCTGTTCTCCTGGAGATAGCTGAACACCTGTCCACCCATAGGAAGCAGTGAATTAATTCCTTGTTTTGCTTAGCTTGTGTGCATGGTTTTTGCTTAATCTCAATCCACATGTTTTCTATCTTTTACTTGACCCATTCCCTCCCTGGTCTCACTGATGGGGGAGTAAGCAAGCAGCTGGGTGATTCTTGGTGGCTGGCTGGATTTAAACCACAACAGCAGTGAAAATGAAATTTACTGGAGATGGAAAGCTACTTAAAGACTCTTTCTCTACTGTGGTAGGGGTCTGACTTTGCACCAGAAATACACAAGTAAGCAGACACTAGCTTACAAGCATATTTCTTCACATAAGTGTTCTTGCAATGTAAAGAAGTCTGCAATGAAATTAATTTTTCTGCGGAGAGCTTTTTCTAATATTTGTATATCAACTGTTTTCTGTCACTGAAGGAATACGCAAATATGGCAGCTCATCAGCAAGAGCTTAAACATATTTTCACCTACATAATTTTCATCTTATTTCTAAATCTGAGATTACTCTAGCAAAATAACATTCTCTCAGCTCTGAAGGCTGGCCTACTTTTGCTTGTTTTGTTTCAGGAATATTTCCCAATATATTAACTCTTAAACTCATATGTTACACTTCTTCAATTCATAAAACCTGTAGGAATTGAATACACACAGAATATAACAACCAGCCATTTTGATCCTACAAATGACAGCTTCAGGAATGAGTGAGATTCCCACTGAAAGGCAGTGTTTTTAAAAGGAAAAAAAAAAGAAAAAATAAATAAGATCCACCAAAGTTATGAATAACATCTGCACCACTGAGAAGAGAGAGCAAGCAATCACAAAATTCACTAACAATATTCAGTGCTGTAGATTACAAAGGTTAAAAGTTTTAAGGAGCAAAATGGCAAGAAAGCAATAATGTGCATTTTTGCTGCACAAGTCCAGATTATTTCAATTTTAAACCCCTCTATTTCCAGACTTGATACTTGTTCCTTAAATGTCTGATCCAGGTTAAAAACTGAAATAAACTCTCTCAATGTATCAGTGTATCTGTTAAATTAAAGAAAAACAGATCCTATGCAAGTAAGATTTTCTTCATGGAGTTACTACCTACATCCAAGGTGTTATTACCAGTGCAAAAATTTTACCACCAATTTTAATGTGCCTTTGTGAAAAACAGATGGATTATGTGCTGGTTTTGGCTGGGAAAGAGTTAAATTTCTTCACAGTAGCTGGTATGGAGCCATGTTTTGGATTTGTGCTGGAAGCAGTGTTGAAAATCAGGGGTGTTTTAGCTGTTGCTGAGCAGAGCTCACAGAGCACCAAGGCCTTTTTTGTTTCTCACCCCACCCCATCAGCAACGAGAATGGAGGGGCACAAAGGGTTGGGAGGGGAAACAGTCAGGACAGCTGACCCCAACTGACCACAGGGATATTCCAGACCATATGGCATCATCCTCAGCATATAAAGCTGGGGGGAAGAAAACGGAAGGGGGGGACATTTGGAACAATGGCATTTATCTTCCCAAGTCATCGCTACACCTGATGGAGTCCTGCTCTCCTGGGGATGGCTGAACACCTGCTTGCCTATGAGAAGTGGTGAATGAACTCCTTGTTTTGCCTTGTTTGTGTGCATGGCTCTTGCTTTACCTATTAAACGGTCTTTATTTCAACCCAAGAGTTTTTTCACTCTTTCCCTTCTGATTCTCATGGGGAGAGTGGAACAGTAACTGTGTGGGGCTTAGCTGCTGGGTGGAATTAAACCATGACAATTATTACCCTTATTTGGTAATTCCTTTCTCTTAGGCATCCCCCCCTTTCCTCCCCCCACCCCCCAAAAAGTCACCCAACAAAAACCAAGAATAACAAAAGGTATGATTATAAAACAATTAGACTCTAGTCACTAAATATGGGATCAGCCAAAGTGATGTAAATCATCCTGTGAGCACACAAAGCAGCCCATTTCCACATTTGAAGTGCTAGCACAAAAATTTCTACACTTGTGCTTTTAAAATAGAGAAGGATTTAATTCATGCTCTTTTCATAGAACACCCATTTAAAGTTGTCTAGAGGGCAAAAGTGATTACTTCTGTCTACCATGAAGCTGTATTATGTACATTTTCAAGACCTTTGGAAGCAGAAGAAAAATCTGTGCAAACAGAGGCTCTCTCATCATGTGAAGCCTCCCCCAGGTCCTGCTCCTACCTTGTCATCCTGTGAGTCGGGCTGGAGAAGGCTGTGTTGCTGAATTGCCATGGGAGGAGGAAGTGGCACAGCATCTGCTCCCTCTTCACCTTCCTCCTCCCCGCAGCTCTGCATGCCTGAAGAGGATGACTTGGAGAGAGTGCCACTGCTCAGCCCCTCGTTCCGACCTCTCTGTAAATAACAAGATGTTCAAGATGTTCAAGCTCTGTTATCTCAACAGCATGAAGCTTGTTATCACAAGCTCATTCTAAGTCTATTCTGTAGTTTCAGAACAAGTCAAGATGCCAAAGACAGTTTTCAATGTCTGGTAAAAGCAAAAGAATTCAAATACTAAGATAAAGATGTTCAGCTGAAATTTACTACAGAAAAGTGCTATCAAAGCCATGCTCGCTTTCCAAGTTCAGTTCTGTAAAGAGAAATCTGTATCTCTTTGAAATATGTATCTTGCTCTGTATCACAGCAAGACTTCTAGAGGACATAAAAAACCCCTATTACAACATGAAGTATTTAGTCAATTATCCTTTCTGTACCTCACAAGGAACTCTGATTTCAAGTACCCAAAGATTAATGCATTGATCTCACAGGATAATTTATCGACCTTTGGAGGAAGACAACACAGATGGTTATTGTTTTTACCTGACTTTAAGGCACTGGACTTAAATTTTTCCCTTCACTCACAGAACTGGTGAATAACAGATACTGCCAAAATGATGTTACAACTGCAGCACAAGAGAGTCTCTTTCTACAAACTGACATTCAAGGTCAGAGGCCAGTATTCATTCCTAACCAACATCTCTCAATTAATCATGCTGACAAGTCTTTGGTCTTTCCTTTCCTATACTTTACTTTGAAACTTCACTAGTGTTCCAAGCATGTAGAAAAATATGTTGGGAGGAAGAAAAAAAGAGGCATCAATAAATAAAAAATTGGGCAACTGAGACTGCTTTTCTTTATGGTAAGTACCAAAACCAATAGTCAGAGTCAATCTAGTAAAAGCGTATAACATGCACCCAGCTGTGCCCTTGGAAGCAGTAACATAACATTCATTTCAGCCTGAACCATAGGTTTGTAACAGAGAATTTGGCTGCTGTCTGCAACTATCTGGAGGCCAGCTTTGTTCATACATGAGTTCCAGACTTTGAAGGAGAGGTACATGTTTGTGGGAAGAAGTGAAGCCCCCAGTAGATGTCCTTGGTGGTAAAATTTGGAACAGTTCGCAATTTCCTTATCTCCAATGAAAACTATGCGTATTATTTAACTAGTGGTTACTGGCCTACATTGAAGAGCCAGTAATTTTTCTGTGCTCTGACTCTTATGCAAGGTGCAATCAGAGCTTTAAGCAGTTAAGCAGCTCTCCCTACACTCTCCCTGATCCATCAACAAGAAAAGCAAAGGAAATACAAAATTACCTGATTATTTCCAGACCTTGAAGCACCTTTACTGACAAAGCCTAAGAGACTAAAGCCAAAGGACAACTTTTGATTCTCCCATTTCTCTTTTTAAATTACAGGTGCTTCATTAACACTCTCAGAGGGCACAGACTGTGCCTGGTGCAGGACTGACACAGAGTACAGCGGTCAAGGGTGAGCACAGGGCATGTAACACTTCGCTCCACTGCTGGACAGTCAGGTGGGGAGACAACCTTCACCTGACAACATTTAGTTACTTGAGAAACATACACACAAGTCTCGGGAAGTTGCCTTAAGCACTTACCTCTTCAACAGTTTCATCTTGTGGGGTTGCTGCGCTGTCGTCTGAGTCCTTCTGAGAGCCTGCATCAGCACTTTTACGGACCTCTCTGCTTTTCTTATGCTTGTGGGCCAGTTTTTTGACGTGCCCGTCAGCTTTGCCGCTGCTAAGGCGCCTCACAGGACTGGTGAGCCATTTCCTCAAGGTGTTGCCAGGGCGCTTGGGGCCCGGGGAGCTTTGAGCACCGATCATATGGGGCTGAAGTGATGTTACTGAAGCGGGAGGACTGGCATCATTGCTGGAGACCGAAAGGGAGTCTGCAAAAGAGAACATGGGCAGCGCTTTAAAGCTGAAGCACTGGCAAGTGAGAAACAAGGCATTGTAATAATGGATATGGAACTGAATTTATGGACAAATCAATGAGATTTTTTTGAGGTAACCTGGCCTTTAATGACAGCACAACTATCAGTGTCCATGCTGCACATGGCCGTCCACACATAAGCACCATTGATGTGTTCAGAACAGTCAAGCTTCATTAAGTGGTTCCTGCCTCAACTATAATTCCTACTTCCCACTGCTGATACTTATTTGATAGTGAATTATACTTTCCACATGTCATATAATTTTATGGAAGCATATGCTTGTTTTATCTTTTAATGTTTACTGCTTTGAGCAAAGACATGAAGGGTAACAATAATTGCCTCAATGAGATAAGCAAATCATTTTTCAATTATACCAAATTTAATTACAAATGCTCCAATTACTTTCGTTATTTATATATTTCCCCTACCCTTGGGATAGAGGGAAGAAGAAACCAGAAGACAGTTAAATGTCTGTCTTTTGCTTAAATTTTCTCTGAGTTTTGGCTTTGTTTTGTTTGTTTCTTAAACAGGCACAAAGCAATGTTTAAAGGCCACTTGCTGAAATCTCAGGATCAGCAGTAGTTCTCAGCATGACACACTTGAAGTTCTGTAATCAAACAAAGGATACACTTTTCTCAAACCATAGTTAAATGTGCATGAGGTCAAGAACACTTTCCCACCAAGGTTCCTGTCACTTGACCAGGACTGTATGCTTATGATGAACGCCCACTGGTTAGCTATTGTGAGGCTAGGTTTCTTTTTTTTCCCCATGCAGCAAAATGCTGTTTCCCCCAGCAACTCTCTTTTCCTAAAAATACACTGTTTTTGGGGGGGGGGGGGGGGGTATGAAGTGGGAGCCTGGAAACATTCTCGTAACACCACTCTTAAAAACATTGTCTAACACTAGTGTATTAGCAAGACTATCCTAGATTGTTAAATATTTTTTTTTCCCTGTGTATGCACTTTTACAGACAGTTTACATAAGGATGACATAAATAAGGTTTTGTTGAATGTTTCTACTGCTGGGAGTTAAATGCAGTGTTTGTGCCCCTTGAAGCTCAACACAGATGTTCAGGTCACCTCTTCTGGCAGCTTTTCTCAAAGAGGTGTATTGCCAGTCTGACCAGAGATAGTTTGAATTTTGTGGAATAATATGGTCACATTGATGCAGGAGTACACTTCATCATAAACATCCAAATGCTTGGATCCACACACAGACATGTGAGGCTGTTCCATTTCCACAGAGCACTAAGTGTAAGTTATGGTTTTGAACGGAGATGGGGAAAGAGACATAAAATGTAGATATAAAAAGTTAGGACTTTTTTTTTTTTTTTCTTCATGTTCAAGCTGTTTCACAAAGGGCACCCTTTCCTTGGAATCCAAAATGTGATCTATCATGCTGTTTATGAAAATGTTTCTCTGTTCCAATAAAACCCATGGCATGTCACCATTAAGATACACCAGCTCTGATGCCAAGAACATTTGTAGCTTATACTTTATGAACACATACATAATAATTGCTGTTAACCACCACTTTCATCACGTTTCCACAAAGCTGAAGATAGACTGAAAGTATGCTTTATAAAGTTTGTCTAACAAGCTAGCTGCTAACTCTTTAAACCAAGTCACATCTGCAGAATTATCTTCCAGCAACAGCTGTAGCTGTTGTGCACATAGGTAAGGAGAGTTCACATGGTGCCATTAACCTGGCTTCAAGGCTTTAAGTAATGGGTATTAGCAAAAAAACAGATGCAGAGCAACACTAGTTGTCTTTGTCTCCAAATTTTGGGAGAGCAATGCTAAGAACTGCTACATTGTTTTCTTGCTGAAGTGGAAAGCATAAGGAAGAAATTAATTATCTATAACAATGGTTTTAAACTTGCAATCTGAGTATCCCTCAAGGCACTGGGATTACTGCTTAAGGGTTCTCAGCACATATGCAAGAAAAGCAAGCCTACTAGCCATCAGCATCCACATCATGACAGATTTTTGACTTTATTAAAAAAACCCTGATCTGCTTATTAAAAAAATTCCAAACAAAACTTGCAACCATCTGCAAGCTCTCCACAGGAATCCAAACAATCTCCTATTAAACCTCTGTAAGAATTTAGTTTGACTGCTCTTTCACTAAACTTATCTTTGCCTTTACTGTATCATGCATTTTAATTATTATCAGATACCTTGTTTCAAGAAATCACAGCAAACATCAGCTGATGGGTATTTCAATAAATAACCTTCTGCTACTTTGCTAGCAGACTACAGAATATGAGAAAACGGTGGTGGTGTTCTTATAAGTAAGTTTGTTAAAGCACAAACTAAATGCCTTCATTCCAAAACTCCCAAGTTTGAAGATGTTATAACTACTCAGCCAAACTTTTCTTTCATTTGTATATAGTTTTCCTCTCAACAACAGTTCATACAAGGTTCCTTCCACACAAATAAAATAGAGAACATTCACTCGTTTACATAAGAAGTTAAGCCTTCACAGAAGTTCACCACGTACTGTTTTATATTTTTATATCTGTTGCATTTCTTTCCTTTGCAATTACTCCTTTTTAACAAAAAGGCAGCATAGTCGTGCAGTAACTGATTGCATACAATTGACTTTTACATAAACATGCCTATTCCTAAGCATATAGCATGCCTCCAGTTAATAAACCCCTTCTTTGTATAAAGTGTGTTCCATCTCCTCAGATTTTCACACATCCTTTTGTTAAGCTACAGTTAGCAACTACCAAATTTCTTGTAAAACCAAGCAGTACAGGACAGAGGCCCTGAAACTGTGGAAGGCAAGTATTTTTGTCTGACTGTATTTCTTTTGTACCACTCCTAACTCTTAACCCAAGAGTTTGTGGGCGGGAGGAGGGAGAAGAGCACAGAGAAATACGTACACTCTGCTCAAGCAGAGAGGATCTAAGAGACAAAACAATATAAGCCAGACATGTTCCACAGCACATACTTCAGCCATATCCTCCCACACAACATTAGTCTTCATTTGGCATGCAGCATGTAACTGCTTCTAATCTTCCCTTCTGCATGACTTAATATGAAACTCTTACTGAAGTATTATTAGGGCTTCAGGGAATCACAAAGTGGACATCATGTTAGTAGTGCACTGAAATGATAGCACTGTTCCACTTTGCACTTTAAAGCCTGAAATCACTCAGAGAGAAGGAAAATCAGTAAGATTGGGGACCTTTGGAGATCAGCTAGACCATGCCCACTGCAGGGTGTACAGGGTTGCATCCAGGCAGGTTTCAAGTATCTCCTAAGGAGGAGACTCCACAAACATTCAGGGCAGACTGTTGCAGGGCTCTGCTAGCCTCACAGTAAAGCAGCTCTTCCCCGTACTCAGATGGACCTTTCTATGTTTCAGTTTGTGCCTGTTGTCCCCTGTCACTGGACACCAAAAGGAGCCTGGCCTCATCTTCCTGAAACCCACCCTTAAGATACTTTTATGCATTGATAACGCCTCTTTTTAAAATACTTAAAAATACTTCATTGCTATAAAAGCATCAGCCTAAAGATCAGATTTTATTAAATAGAGCATTAAAAAATACAGATTTAAAATCATCAGTGTTAACCTGAAAAGAATACCAGCCCACTAGGCCTCTTCAGAGATCAGATCTGACTTTTTGCCCCTCCTAAAATTTGCAGAAAATATCTCTAAAACCTCATAGCTGAGTTAACACTCACTAGAAATATTCCATGTCGGTGTTTTCCCAGTGAGACCCTTTACCACCTATTTTCCCATCCCAGCCAACAGGCATCCAGATTTTGCACTTACTCCCATCTGTTTCCTCAGGACCCCAGAAACAATACTAAAGCACAGTCATGTACAAAACCTGGGTGTCCATGGTCATGAATTTACGTAGAGGCATTGCCAGATCGAAGCATTAGGGAATATCAATATCCAATACAAGCATTTTCAAGAGCACAGAAAGACCTTTCACCTTCACTGCGAGAAGAGCCCCACAGCAGTGTCTCATTTCTCCCTGTTCCATCACTATATACAACTTCTATCTATACAGTTAGGGATACAGACGTGGTTTGATTGATTACCATGCTTGGGATTGTTTACACTAAATCGGCTTTGTTTCCTTTATGACTACATAGAAAATTGTTTCTCTAGTGCTGCTCAAGAATATTTTATCACTAAGACACGCTAAGAGGAAAAAAGGAGTATTCAAAATTGAACTGAGAACAACATGGCATTTTAAAAAACAAAACAGATGGAATAAATTTGGGGTATGCTAACCCCAAATGTGTTTTAAGTACAGTAAACTTTCTAGTGAGAATCAGACTCCCTTTTAGAAAAAGATAAATGAAACAGATGGACATCTTAGAGAGAAGAAAAACCCAACACACATAGAGCAGTCACACACAGCAACACCAATCCAACAAGAAACCACCTAATAAAACCACTATTTGTTCAAATAGAGAAAAGTTTTGCAATTCAATAAAGTACTTTAAAAAACCTAACGGATGGGCTTTGTTTTATAATTCATAGCCACAATAAGAAAAGAAGGCATTTAACTGCCATTTCCCTGAAAGTAAAAACCACATATGTTGCTCTGGTAGTGAGGTCAGAGGGTTCACTCAGAGTCCATAAATATATTTTTGAAGCTAAAGGGCAGGCAGCATGGGTTCTGACCCCCTCGAACTAGAAGATAAAGTTACCTCCAACAAACAGGCAAATTTTTGAAATAGGAAGGGAAATGGGAATTCTCATTCTAGTCCCAGCTTTCCTAACACTAGAAACATGCACATCTGTGATTAATAAACTGCTTTTTTCCCTAAAAAATAAATCAGCCATGTTAAGCTAGTTGATGACTTGAAAGACTCTGCTCCATATTAACTATTTCCATATTGCTGGTTTTTGAGTTTTACTGCAAGGAGCTACAGAACCCCGGACTCCCTTATCTAGGGAATCAAACTAAATCTGCTTGATGCTCTGCACCACTAAACACAAAATGCTCCATAATAAAAAATAAGAACATTTCACAGTCTCTGGATTGTGAAACAGTGATGGGGCAAAGACTGAAAAATGGAGCAAAGCAAACTTAGTTACCCTGACTGGCATGTCATTCTGCCACTGCAGATCTGCCATCCACCATGGACTTTAGGGAACAAAAACTCAACCAACCAACCAACCAACCAACCAACCAACCAACCAACCAAAGCCCAGAAAACTCACCAGGAGAAATCAACCAGCTGATCAATAAGATCTGCTGCAGGTACATTATGAGCGTTTGGGGAAAAGGGCTGTTTGTTAGTACAAAACACAGTGAGCACAAATCTACTGTGATGCACTTAAAGGTTCAATACGCAAAGTGGAGTTGACAAGCATCTAATGACAAAAGTTCATAAAAGCCTGCCTGCATACACAGTGGTAACTTGTTATTAGATGAGATGAGGAAGGTGTGGAAAAAAAGAGTGCAAGGATTATTTTAGTCATGGACATACATGCACTTTCTGCCTGGGAACTGATTTTGATGTAAGAGGTTACCAGTCTGCCATGTACAAGACCATTCAGATAGTTTTGTATGCGTCAGGAATTTTATTTCTCTCCTGCTGGGTATCCTCTTAAAAATATCCTTGCTGCCTACTTTTTGCAAACCAGTACTGGAATGTACATCAAAAGGCATTAGATGTGTTTCAGCTTTTAAAAAGCCCTCATAACAGCAGTTACCATTTAAAGACAATGCAGCTTAAGCATTATCAGGCTTGCAAATGGGGCACCATGCCCTTTGGGAAGCACCAATTTCATTTGTGAGGTAGAGTGATATAATTTGCATAAAACTAGTTTCTTAAAAAGAAAAGTTTAAAAAATTAGAAAATGCAGAAAGCTAGTACTCAATACATGGAAGAAAATCCCTCAATCATATTTGTGTCCAGAGTGGAACAAAGAGAGCTTTCATCTTTGGTCAGCAAACATTTCTTTTTCTTTATTTCAAGTTATGCACTATGCTGAAATGCCAGTTAGTAATCTTTTCAGTATGTGAATAGACAAAGAGTTCAACTCCTTACCACATCTTCCCTGTTTAATAAATTAACTATATTAATTTTGACTGATACAGGCACTAGTTCAGAGCACTTAGATTTACATGTATGCAATAATTAAGTCTTCCACGTCATCAAAAGCTGATTATCTTAACATCAGATAGACTGGAATTCTAAGCTTGAGGCTAGACAGTCTTCAGCTTCTCTTAATGAGATACTAAACTGCCCAACAAGCAATTAAAAAAAACCCCAACCCTGCCCCTGTCATCTTAATGACTTCCAAAGGTTTTCTAATATTGAGAAAAGTCATTCAACAGACATATTTGCACCTGCACTAGAGAAAAGAATGAAGAAAACCTCTGAGTAAGAACAAAAAGAATACACTGTTCATTTGAATTAAAAAATTAGTGGCATGTGCCTGAAAGGTTTAACACACTTACTGTTATCATTAATTTTTTCTTAATACCTTCTCCTGTCTTCCTACCCCACAAATTTAAAACCAAGTTTTTGTAAACCAAGGTTTTCCAAGGTTTTCCATTTAAGTTTTAACTAGTTTCACATGCATTACAGAATGTACACAGAGAGAGCTGCAAATACAACCGCTATCTGTGAGCTACACACCATCAAAATTCAGATGGGAAAAAAGCCTCCTCTTAGAACTGCTGGACAACTTTGCATCCACACCTGTGTTGTTGGTTTTTGGGGTTTTTAAGCAGGAAGAAGGCATCATAGTGTGCCAGGAAAAAACCTTCCCAGGTTAACAAAAGTAGTTCTGTTTGTGCTCCCTGGAATTCAGACTACAGGGAAATAAAACCTCAAATCTAAATCTTCTATACTGCTACAAGCACAAGGCGGCACAACAAAAAGGGAGAGTGGACTTTGTGGAGCATTTCATTCTTTGCAGTAAGTTGTTATTCTCTCCTATTTCTGGAGAAAAATACATTTTATGTCACAAGTAGGAAGTATTCAGACTTTGATTGCTGAAGTTTAGTTCCACGGTTTGTGAAAGCCACAAGCTTTTAATAGATTAAATCTCAGCTTCCCTCTATGCAGCTTATATTTTAATAGGCAGTGTCTGGATTTCAACTGTATTCTTTTGGCCACCTGTTTGTTCAGATTTAAAGACAGCTTCATCCATGTGCCTAGCAGGACTCTCCAAGGACAGATTTATGCAATTTAGCACTGTTTCTCAGTCAAGTTCTCACTCTATGTCAGTGTACTGAGCCATCCTCTTAACAGATCAAAGCAAGCAGCCCGATTATTTTAATATGATTGTGTCCCAATGAAAAGGAGGGTGCATTTCCCCTAACCACTAACTGCACAGGCACTTGCATGCTTTTATGTAAGAGCTAATGAACATGTTCTAATGAACATTAGAAACATGTTCTAATTTTCAGGCAAAGGCTCTCTTTTTTGTGCACAATCTCCAGCAAGTTCCCTCAGGCCAACTGGAACCATCATCCAGTTACTTATCTCCTGCACTTCACCTGTGCCTCCTCTTGTAGGACATCATTTCACATCAGTGTGAAGAAGCACAGATTATTTGATCTGCAGACCTACAATAGGCAAGATTTTCAGCGACAGATTTAAGTTACATACTAACAACTCCCTCATAGGGGCTGACACCATGTAATGTAAGGAAATTAAGGTGACACCCTTCTTTCATTAAATAGTTGAGAAAGTTCTTCAGACTAAATAGTGAAAGAAAACTAGAGAAATACTACTTTTCTATATTAGCAAGCAGGTTTTCCCACGGTACCAATGTATTTTCCCTATTTTGCTTTAAACACAGTAGCTTGTAAGATCAAATTTATCAAAGTTTCACAAAGACTACTACACTACTCTTTTTCAAAAGCATAGGCATTTTTGAGCTTTACTACAGAGACACAAATATTTTAAACAGTCTGTATATGCTGTTTGAGCCAGATGCCTAGTATCAATTATATATCCAACTATTACAGGACGACCAAAGGAGCAGAGCTGATGAAGGCAAGGCCCAGCCACTCCTCCCTCCAGAAGAATGGATGCAGCAGGAATGGCTGTTCCAGGCCCAGGGCTGCTGCCTTCTCAGTTCCCTGAGCTGAGAGGAGCTGTGTACAGCTGCTCTCGCTGCTCCCCAGCACTGCTGCTGCTGGAGAGCTGAAGATCCCAGCACAGGGAGCTGTGGAGGGCACAAGGAAGGAAGCAGTGGGAGCTGGCAGCACTCACTCCCTTCCAACTGCTCCATGGCACAGCACTCCCTGCCTTTGACAAAACCAAGCATCCACCCACTGCACAGAAATGACATCTGAGGCAAAGAATGGAAGAGAAGGAAGCAGGAACTTTGGTCCTGAGCCTCGTAGGCAGCAGTGGTGCTTAAGACACTAGATAGAGTTTAGCTGACTGCTGACAATCCATCGGCCTCGTGCTTGCCACGTGCAGTCCGCCTCCCAAGAGCCATGCTAAGGGATGCCGGCAGCAAAGATGCAGCCCTGCTCATGGCAGAGAGCTGTATGTCACACTACGAATGGGAACCACTCCTGATAAGATTCGTGATGAGCAGATCAGATTTTAATTGGAGCAACTGCACAATTAATTCTGCTCATCTGCTACTGAGCTGTAGGGGTTTTATCATCTGCTACTCTAATTTTTGCTGTAAATTTTCACTCAGAAATGGATAAAAATAAACCCCAGTCCTAGAAATACAGTTCTGAAGCAGCACAGCAGCTCATCTGATATGCTTTGTGCATCAGTCCAGAAGAGAAAGATTATGAAGAGGCATGAAACAAAAATGTCCATATCAATACAGATAACAGAACAGCCAACCAAAAGGGGGTGGAAAAAGGATGCATTCAGCAAGCCTTCAGCTCTGCTGAAAGCAGAGAAAGCTGTGGAGGAAGGGAGGGAGAGAAGCAAGTCTGCAGAAACTGCATGAGGAAGAATCATGATCTCAGATATTATTTAAAGCAACACATGCCATGCTTCCCTGTGCAAAAGCTCATCAATGCAGGGCATCCCAATGGAAGGAATTTATCCTATGCAGATTTTAAAACAGCCCCCACTACATCAAGAAAAAGGCTGTATACTGCTAAGATATTGCAAAAGCAAGTTTCAGCAAGTCTGATCTCCAAAGGAAATAGCAAGACACAATTTTGCTGTACTACTGAAATTGAGAATGTAGACACAGATAGGGAGGAAATCAGCTTCTACCACTTTATGTAATCAATATAAACAAGTCCCACAGTTACAAAGGCTAAAACTAATTCCACACAAAATTTGCATAAATGCTGAGCCAAAAGTATTTTTTCCTTTTGTTCATAAGTTTGAAAAAATTGGAGCAAGTATAACCTCTGTCACATATTTACAAATGCATGATCTCTAGAAAATGAAACTAGATGCATTTTATTCTCTCTTGAAATGCCTGAAAAAATCCAACACATGAGAAAACCTCCAAAAATTCTCTAGTAAAAATGACAGAATACATGATGAGTCAATAAACACTTTAAAACACAAAGGGTAGATACTATTAACAATTGCTAAGCATACCTTCAAGTATACTAGTAAAGTTTATAAAGAAACAGTACACAGTGTTAGGATTAAGTTACAAAAATAAATGAACCTAAAGAAATAATGTCTTTATCAAACTTCATTTGTTTTAAACCCCTAAGTTATTAGACTACTTGTACTAAAAAAATACTTGTTTCCTGTTCACCTACTGCAGTTACACATTAACCTAAATACACATAATAATCCAACAGCAATTTTAACAGTCTTTTTTTTCTTTTCCCCCATCCTCTTGATTCAAAGCAGAAGAGCTCATTAGAACAACTAGCAATTGTTTGGAGCCACAGCTTTAGCAACAGCTGTACAAACACATCAGTCTCAAGTTAGGAACTCTGCCATAAACTCAATAATAATAATATACTCATACTGTTTAGCTTTGGGGCTATTACAGCAACTTTGGTCATTTTCTCTTTCCAAATGTTATACTGTTGTAGCCCTCAAAAAATACATTGAGAAAGTAATTTAGGGAATTGGGAGTGAAGATGGAATGGCTAAAATAGTGATAAAAACGGGTCCTCTAAAATTCCTATAGATAAAAGAATGATGTTTCCTCCTTATCCAACTAATTATGTTAGTGATAGAGATTCATTATACAATGACGTTTGCTCCTTACCCTATTAATTGGTATTAGTGATAGAAATTCATTGTACAAACATTACTTTGCATTGTAAAATGTTGACCTCTTTGGTGCACACACTGTCTGGAGCCCTTGTGGCCATGTCACTGCTTTCAGCCTCCCCACAGAGTAACAAGATGACTGTAGGTGATGACAGGCTACTTCCTCCCACTGCAATCCCACCTCAATAACTACATTACCAAGAGCAGACTTAGATTACAGTGATTAGAAACTGAACTGGTTTTATATTTTTTATCTTCAGGTGGGAATGTAACCTGAGCAATCCAATGAGAGCGCATGTGATTTTAATAAAGGTCAGTCACACTGGAAATACAAGGGTTTTTTTAAACTGACTCACCATCAAGGTTGACTAGCAGAGAGCTATTGAAAGTTGCAATGCCTATCTGCTGCAGAGATGCTTTTTCAGGATGAAGTATTTTAAGGGATTAGGAAGGGGGAAGATACTGCTCCACAAATTAATCAGTTTTGAATATAGACTGAGTTAAAAGGGGAAAGATAACTCCTTGGTATAGAGTATTTTAAAACAAGTATTTTAAAACTATTAATTAATGGAAGAGGTGACATCACAGTGTGCAATTCAAATACACTGAATACTAAAAATAGAATCATTGCCATGTTTACAGTCTCTTCAGGAATAACATATGTGCTGCTGAATTTTCTTTGGCATGATCAAGCCCATACCATGCACACACAAAAAGCTACATTTTATCATGCAACTTTTCCATTGTTTTTGTTTCCTTGAATTTTCCCAATAAAGCCTCAGCAGGAAGGTGATGCTGTGAACTGCCTTGTTCACCAAGTTATCTAAATTCCAATTCCTCATATTATTCCCCAGCTCCCGTCCAATATTACCTAAGTGGCCACAGGAAAAATATGCGGTAAGATCATGGGAGGGCTGTCCAAAACTGGGTTGGATGTGGGAAAAAAAAAGGTTAAAAAAAATTAAACTTCTTTTGAAAGGCAATTAAAAGGCAATAAACCAGAGTTCTTACTTGCTTTATTTAGACACAAAGCAGAGGAAGGGAAGGAAAGCTGTCAATTTCTACAAAACAATAAATTAGTGCTTTTTAAAGTTATAGACTCAACTGTAAGCCTAAATTTCGGGGCAAATAAGTTATCTGGTGGAAACAAAGAAATTTAATTGGCTTCTATTCATTTTTCTATTGAAAAAACCCATTTCTTCTTTTCATCAAGTCCCCAGCATTTCCTACAGTACCTCTAGACAGCTTGTATCTATGAAAGTCTTCTTAGGGCAAACTACTCCACATGATCTGTAAGCTGGGTAACCACTCACTGAAGAAGATTAACTGGAGGTGTCCAGTCCCATGTTCAAATGCAAGGAAACAAAAAAATAGGGTAAGTGGTTTAGCAAGCATCCTTAACTGTACTCTGTGAGGAAAATCAACCTTCACAGGGGAGGATTGTTAATGTTACTGATGTCTTTTCAAAGCAGGATAGAATATACTCGTATCACCTAAATTCTGTTCCTGTCATTACCTCCCCTAAAGTAGAGTCAGCACAAGCCTATATGAGGAAATTCAATGGATTGTTACAGCTGCTTGTAGCTCTGCTAAAAAGCAGATTATGAACATATTGTTCATTACTAGTCTTGCAATGAGCACCTAGAGGAAACTTTCATTATGTAAGGCGATAGCCATTCTTATGCTGCTGCTTCACTGAAGTAATTTGTTTGAAAAACAGCTGTAACACAGCAAGAGGGAAATTAAGTTAAAATATAAGTTGGAACATTTCTGCTTTGCTCAGTTTAAGCCCATCAATTCAATACAGACTTTTGACCACGATACAAAACCATATGCATCAGATGCTTAGATACAGGTATTCTCTGAGATAGCTGACAAGGAGTTAAAGATACAAATTTCTGGTATGAAACCAAACACCACCCTTCTTTCCAAAGTTTTATTAATATTCTTTCTGTTCTCTCTAGGAAATTTGAAATCTCTTGGTATTAAATGCTTGTTGTTCCATCATACTTTTGAAGAAAAATCTAGAAATTCTTCACTAAGTATTTTGAATATGCTTCAGTAGCAATACACAGGAACACAGACATCTCAGCAAAATCAAAAAATGCTTATATATAAACACTTTCTTCTTAATACAAAAATGGAGTTACAAGTCCTTATTACATGAAGATTGTACTATAAACCTAACTACAGTTCCTTCAGGAAAGTATAAATTTCCCTTTTATATATTTTAAAGAAAGTTAAAAAACTCAGAACTGAGTATCTGGTTCGAGAATGAGCTGGGGCTAAAAGAACCATTTTAAATTACTGTTTTCATGCACTACTTACAGAAAGTCTTGAGTGGAAAGTGCTGCAGTGGAGGCAGCAGGCTTTTAAGGATTAGAGACAGAAGGCTGCCTGGGGTTAACTCCATATACACCTCTGGTCCACACTGGTGCTCAGCCTTGGCTTACTTCAAAGAGCAGGTAACCCCCCTGAGAGCTACAGAAATGGCCTTTTCAACAGACTGAAAAGTCCAGTCCAGTTGAAAAGTCCAGTCCAATGTATCCAAATCGAAGGACAAAAATGTCAGGAGTAGTTCAGACTAAAATGTGGATAGTTGTGGATCCTACCCGCTCACTCAGAGCAAAAAACCTAAGTCTCAAATCTTTAGGTTCAAAAGTAGGGATGGCAAGTATGAAACGACATCAGTATTTTTCTTGCATAAACTCCTATACCTTGTAACATTTTGCTGTTGTTGTTATTGGTTTTGTTGTTTGGGTTGTTTTAAGGGAGATCTTGGGGTGTGGGAGGAGGGAATGGTGTAGCATTTTCTACAGGATCTACTCCCAGGTCTGGCTGTGTGACTGCCGGTGTTGGTGCACAAGAAACAGCTGGATTGTACGTGCAAGCACTGGGTAAATAAACTAGCAGGACCTGACATGCAGCTCATTTTTTACTAACCATGAAACAGCACCTCCAGCTAACTCTCTGGCATGTCCTGCAGCCTAATGATTCGGAAAAGCCAAGAACAAGTGAGCAAGGACACAGAGGTCAGGAAAGCAGCACCTTTGCATGTGTAACTTTATAGCTGCTACATGAGCTCAGTTTAAGGAGGATTTTTGTTGCATGCTCTTTGTGGAGATAGAAAGGCACACACAGCACATACTTAACAGCTTCCATCTGTATTCTAAAAGAATAGACTTTCAAAGTGTATATGTGAATCTATGCCAAGAATTACACCAACCCTCTAGTAATAACTGGACTCTCCCACTGCATCCTCTGAGTTCAGTCCTCAGAGATTCTTATCCTCTCTTGGACACCATTTGCTAACAATTACTTTACAGTAAAAGCATCCTGTTTTATGGATGAATTATTTCTGAGGCTTGATATATCGTAAAATGTTATGAAAGAGGAAAACAGAAAGATAGTTAGACTCACGTACATTCTTTAAGCAATCTACTGTATATATAATAAATGTATTTCTTCAAAGCTAATTCTCTATTCTTTTTTTATTCCTACAACCACCTTTCCTCCTTCAAAATCCAGCTCCCAGATGGTTAACAACGTCAGGATAAATTTGGGGGGTTGTACATTCATTCCCTGGATTTTATCCATGAGATTTGCCTCTCAAATTTCCCAAGTGAAATATAGACTCACATGATCCACTTAGGGACTAAAACACATACACTCTATTGTTTCTTCCAGCTCATAAGGTAACTGAAAAAATATGTTATTTTCAATATTCAGTTCCAGATTAAAATGCTCTCTCCAGCTAGCTAACCATAAACAACTTTAGTATTTATCTTGTCTCTCTTGTCTCATATGCAAAGCATTTTTAAGTCATAGAAATGGGTGGAATTATCATGAGAATTGGTTTCCTCCTACCAACAGCACTGCTTTCTCCAACTGATGTCAGATAAAGGCAAAAATACAATACTTACATATCAGTTTTAGTAGTTTCTTGCCAATTCATTACTCAAAGCCCTATTTTCTTTCTCCCTATATCTGAACGAGTTTTTCTTCTTTCAGGCTTGATGCGTAAGTGGGGCAAAAACATAATTTAATTAAGCAGGAATGAATAATTATTAATTGTACATATACATATTGTATTAATTCTAACATTTTAATGAGAAATGTACCAAACTTTGTAATTCCTTAAAAAAATCTTCAAGCAATGTCAACATCTTCTACAAATAAAATCATGCACTAGAGTACATTCTGAATATTTAGCCTGAATCCCAGATTACCAGTTTTAAGTTTTAGGTGGCCAGTGATACTACAGATACAATTTTTACTTGTTCCAATTCAAGAAATGGCATAGCTGCAGTTATGCTGGGGTATGCAAGAAAGCTCTGTTCCCCTATTATGAAAGGCTATTGAGCCTCCTTACGGCATGATCTGTGTGCACGGACATCTGTTTTTAAGACAGAGAAAGGGAACAACAAAGAATGTTTGTGAAACCATGTATATTTGCCAAGCAAGACTTCATATGTGTCTATGATCTTAATTTATGGTCATAACGGGAAAGCATCTCACTGATAGGAACTGACTACACCCAGCACTTTACAAAATGTGTCTTGTAAAAATTATTTGGAAGTAAACTAACCACTGCAACACCAAGAGTTTAAAAGCAAAGCAAAGGAGCTACAGCAAAGACAGGAGAATGCAAAGCAAAATGAAGGGGAGAAGACTGCTGTCGTGCCATGAACAGACCTCCAGCAGACCAGGTAGTCACAGCTTGGGGTGAGCACTTGCTCTAAAATATTTTGCTGCAGAACATTCTGCCTATCAACTACTATTTATAATTGACTCCTTTCACTCCCACTTTCCTGCAAGAAGTACTGTAAACCTGTACTTGTTTACTTACAAAAACTGGAATAGTTGCTGTTTAAGGAAGTGATTGTGCAGCACTTGGGGGCTACAGAGCAGCCTGCTGAGAACACAGCTCTATTGCTGGATCAGAGATGACAGGCTGCTAACATTAACTCCCACTGGCTGGAACTCCAACACCCCATTACCTTTTGAGGAACTACTGAGAGGTACAACCGTCCGCTGACACGCAACCCTATCTTCAGAGGTCTCTGATTAGATTATATTCCCATTACATCCTTGATTTCATGTTTGCAAGCCTTCTACCATCCTCTTTCTCCTCATCCATCCATAAGTGCAGTTTGGATATTATCAAATGACACTGATCACAACTTGCCTTTTGCTGCTTTTTTTGACTATATGCACACAGCACACAGCAATAGGTATGTAAGAAGACACCCCAACAGGTGCACCAGCTCCTGTTGGGATACTAAAGATTAGCACTGTTTTGCCCTGGACATATTTCCAACATTTTAATGCGTATCATACAAACTTGTTCAGCAGCAATAGAGCAAATGCCAAGCACAAGTATTGTTCCCTGTTAAAAATTACAAAGGAGGAATGGGAGAAAACCCAACAAGAATGAGTTTAACATGAACAACCTGACCCTTACCTCTGTGCTCCTCCAGTTGAGACTGAAAAAGCACAGCTTACCTCCATGTTACATTTCAGAATCAATGCTGCCTCTAAATAAATTTCACAGACCGATTTTTTTCTCAACTGCCCTTCCTTTTCAAGCTCTATTTCCCCAAAAGCATTACTTCTCAACATCAATTTAACAGAAGTGACACATCCTGAATAATCTATGATTTCTTTGGTTTAGCAGCAACATTCTAAGAAAATTCCTGCTAATCTCTTAAAATACTATCATTAGTAACATTTCACAGAGTAAAAGTTACCATTTCTCATTTCCCTAGTTCAACTAAAAAACCCCCATAAAGTAGCACATGCCTCTTTCTGAAAGAGCTTACTGTACAGCATCTCAGTACCTTACAGAGAATATTAATTCCATAACTGGTCCCTTTCCCATATAGGTCCTTACTGTAATACCCTGCATTTTCTTGTTGGAGTCAGATCAGAAGGAGGGGAGAGTAGAGAAAGAGATAGAAGGAGGTAAAAAAAAAGCATCCTACTAAACTCCCATGATTTGAAAACATCCCCCAACCAACCAACCTGCCTCCCCCCTTCCCTTGTATCTGTACTGCGCATATTTGTACCTAAATCCAGGATCCAGTATTTACAGCCACTCGGCTGCCCGTTGCTGCAGCAGGTAGGATTTACTGAGTGAAGAGATCCCAGAGTGTCAATCTGTTTAATCCTGTTCGGCATGGTGAGGAGTCAGCTGTTCCGCTACCCACAGCTTCCAAATAACCCACTCGCCCGCACCCTGGGATGGATTACAGCTTCTGCTGAAGGTGTTCACCCAGATAACGTTACAAGCAATGCCATCAGAATGAGGAAGTCGCTCTTATCTTCTCAGGCTGGTTTCGATCCCTGCCTGCCGTCAGAGCAGCTCCTCTCTCCTAGGGATGCTCTCCTCTGACTCACTGAACACAGTTCCAGCCTTTAAATTCACATGTGGGAATAGCCAGATGCAGTAGATTACACTCTACCGTAACTACCCTAATTGAGGCTCAGGGTGATCTTAAAAAGTACAGCAAACCAGCAATTTTTCCTCTCAGCCTTCAGAAAAGATGCAGTCTAGTACTCCTACAAAGCTCTGTAGTAACCAGAATGCACAAAACGAACCTTTAACATCTCTTTTTATTTTACACTGCATAGTTAGTTTTTAATGCTTTAGCTAAAGGCATAAATAGAAAAAAGGATGGACATTTTCCAGTCAGCTAAACCATGCACTGCATGCCCTGGAACTTCTAATTTTTCTTGACAAACAACAGACTCTGTCCTCAGCTTCATCTTCTCTTGAGCCTTGTTTGTGACAATCAATCAATCAATCAACCAACCAACCAATCAACCAAACACCACAATGCTAGAAAATCCACACCATTTGATAAATTAATTTAAGACCTTGCCCTGTTTAAACTACACTGCAGATCTGTTTCACCTCTGAACTCATATTTTGCAAGATATATTTCTAGTTCATTAAGCTGTCTTCCTGTTCAGTAAACTGAGACTGCATGTATTTTAGGTTTTGTACATGCATTTTTCACCTAGCATGCCACAAAAGCATCTGTCTATAAATATTATGTTTTTAATTTTTTTTTTGCTGCTCAAACCTAGAGAAGATGTTTGGTTTCTTCCCCTGAACACATTATCAGCTAATTTTAAAGGAGCTACATAAAGCTACATTCACTAGATAAATGAACAGCCAAAGCAAGAATTTAGTTTCTGTAAAAACAGAAAGGAAATTCTTTCTAATATTTTACGATAATTGGAAAAAACAAGCCCCAAAATGAGATTGAACGAATAATACTAAATAGTACACAAACATGGAGAGAGGGTAAGAAGACAATAAAGCAGTGAAGTGATTGCCAATGACACTAGCACAAACAAATGCATGTAATGCAAGGATAAATGGGAATTTTATGTGGAACTGAGAGCCTGTAGGGTCCCAGAGTCAAAGCAAGCTAATCACTAGCATGTAACACAAACTGGGCACACACACCTCATCCTGTCTGCAGTGTTGAAGAGTCATGATCACCCTCCACCTGAGAATAATCTTTTATTTCTAACAACAGCTAACCTAAATTCTGAATCAGTTTTTCCTTCATAGCCTCCTCCACTGAAACCACTAATTCTCATTCTTGATCAATTTTCTTTTTGGTCCAAAACAACTTTCAAATGACACTGAATTCCTAAGGGTGGGGGTATTGCGAGGGGGGCAGGCAAGGAAGAGGGAAAAAAACCCCCCCTCTTTCTCCAGGATAAATGATCTTTTTAGTTTACCACCTACAGTGAGACTTCACTAGGGATAGTTTACTCGTCGTGAAATTGTAGAACATCTGAAAATCATTCTAGTTTCTACTTGAGTAGAAAAAAAAAAATTAAACAATCCCTTTCTTTTACTCTGCAACTGTTCCCACGCACATCGACTACACTCAAGAATATTCAGCTGTTCTTGTTGTAGTAAAAGTCTCACACCTTTAACCAACATCTAGCTAGATAGGTCATCAATACAGCTTTGAAGTAGTGATTTCCATATGAAAGAAAACTTCTGACCAAAAGAGAGCAAAATTTATATATAAAACTGTTTTTAGGTTGATTTTGTCTTGCTTTTTAACTGCATGAATACTGCCCTTATAAAACCAGTAATATATGCAGGAAGATATTATAAATGCTCTGGGAACCGCATCATTTGCAGCTTGCTATTGCAAAAAGTTCTTCTGTTCCTACTGAAAGCAAACACTGTTATTTTTAGGTTTTGCTTTGACCCCTTCTCAGAGAAAAATCTGACAAGCAAATCAAGCTAATGAAGGAGAGAAAATGACTTGCATAGACTGTCTCAGAGTCATATTTCACAGGTTACATGGTTAAGAAGAAAGTATCATGGATACACAGTTGTCTTGGATGACCTAGTTTTTTTAAAATGAAACTGCTTCACAGCAACACTGGCAGGGAGACAACAGACCCAACATGAATGTGATGCAGAGCCACTGGGCACATTAGGTAAGAATTTGGTGGAAAAACATCTCAATGCATATACGGAAACAATAACTACAACTTCCTTATGGCCTAAGACAGAGAGCTCAGACTTGTAAATTCTCCTGAGTGTAAGCAAAAGGCAGATGACTTCTATATCACAAACCCAACATTTCTTAATTTAACAGGGAGGGACCATTATGCAGTACCACTGTCACTTCAGATCACACTTAAAACACCTCAAGATGTATCACAAGTCTCAGTTTCTGAGATAGGGACCTGTATCAATACATGTAATTTTATGCCCAAACAGGCAGCCTTTTAATGTCTTTCCATGGTTTACTTCAGGCTCTACCACAAAGCTTGCTTTGTCCCTTAGCTCCATCCGGTTTTCTGTATTCCAGTGCCATATACTGCATTAGCTACCCCTGTCTGCTAGACAGCTCTTCCTGCATCTCCTTGCATTCAGCAGTTTTTTTTGAAGGACCCCATCCTTGGTAACAACAAACCAGTCAGGTAATCTTAATTCTGCAGGCCTGAATATGTCTACATAGAAAACATCTTTAGGAAAAAACCCTGCTGGGTACAGAGCACAAGTTCAGTGCAGAAGAAGTTGGACTGCATGGGGTGTTGCACAGCAGCAGTGAGCTGCCCCTGCTTCATCTGCTGCTCAGTATTTGAGACCATAGGCAATGAGGAAAAAAAACTTTGATGAAATTACTAATGAAAAAGCTCATATATTGATGTGTGCCATTTGACAAAACTTGAAATAGTCAAATAGTCATGACTTTTTTTTTTTAAGTAAAATTAACTGTTTCATTTTTTTGCTTTACCTGCGCAAAGCTGAAATCAGTTTTCTTGATTATACACTTGATACAACAGCCTTTAAAAAAACCAAGAGTTATCTTCATTTCTGAAAGAAAAGTAGGCCCTTAGCAATTTAAGATATTTCTCAGTTACTTAGAACAGAGACAGATTAAATGTCCAGCTGAAAATTTTGTCTATTTCATGGAGATTTTAAAATTCCTGGCAAAAGAGTCCACTTATTTTTAAGTCTGCATTTTGTAAGAAAGACTACATCCCAGTGATTGAACAAAGAAACTAAAAAGGAAAAAACCCAGCTAGAAAAACACTCACTGCACATCCAAAGTAGATCAGGTAGCACATACTTTGTATGATAGATGCAAATGAAGCATCAGATGCCCATATCTATTACTACAGTAAAGGAATGGGATCAACTTTCTGCAATTAATCTCAGGGATCACTGGTGGACAGTGTCAGCCCCCCAGAACCATTTTAAGGTATTAACATTTTGCCAGCTCACCCCAGCACAGATGTAACAGCTCACCAGTCTCTGCCACTGACAGTCAACAAATTAGTCCATTACAGCTTCAGCTTCTCACAAGTACCAGCTCTTAATTGCAGCATCTGCACCCACCATTTGCCACTGTATTAACTTCCTTATGGAAGTGCTACCTCGTGTGAAGCTTCTATTAATAGTCTTACATGTAAGAATGGAAGCATTCATCCCTTCTTTCATTTAACAGAACAACTGGAGTTAAGCTGACTGCATTTCTCATATTCCTAAGACATTTGCATGGTAATAGAAATATAGAATAGAATTATATTAAAACAAAGATAAACTTAAGCATTCCAACTTAATTTTTGTAAGGCCCCACTACATTTTGCATCATCTTGGTGAAAACAAGCAGAACAAGAGAGGGAAGCTAATAAAATGCAGAAATTTCAAATTTAAATACCTATTCTGAGTTGCCTAAGACCAAGAAGCTAAAGAGCCAACCTTTCTTCCTTAATGTCTGTCTTGGCAGGGTGAGGAGGTGTATGTGTTCGAAAGATTATAGCATGAGAAAACACAGCTTCAGTATTGTTCTCAAGCAAAACTAAATCTGTCTTCTCCAGAATCTTTCCCCTCATATTCCTGACATTCCATTTAAAAAAGTAATTAATAGATTTTGGAATCAGTACTACAAAGTTATTTTAAAAATTCTTGTTCATCTTAAGAGGGGAGAAGCTTATACAAGATAATGGAAAGTAATAAAAGTGAATTCTTTATTCAGTTCTGCTAGCATCTAAATGTCACAATTTCAAAACAATTTTTGAAGTGATCTATGAGACAAATGCTTCCATGATTTAGTATTGCACAGTTCTTACAATTCTGAATCATGTTTCTGCATATGGGAAAGAAAAGATTCAGACTTCTAAAACTGTGCTAGACACCAAAGACCACCCAGACCTAGGAGACAAAGTTAGACATAAATCCATAACTATTAAAATTCTTGAACTAAATAACATCGCACAAATCAATAGGAATTTTATTTATAATATGCATTTTGCATTAAAAAAAAAATCAGGCAGACTTGACATACAAATCCTATTTTTGGCAGCTTGGGCACTCTGCCCCATACCAGAATACTCAAACACAATCAAGAAATTGTAGACAGCAAAACCAAATCAATAAATAAATCTGAGGTTGAATCCAAAGGTGAGCTCCCACACTACCATGAAAATTCTGAAAGGAGCCTAATTTTGCCTTTTCCTCAGTGTACAATGTGTGCACAGTTTAACTGCTTGGGGTACAGCTGCACCACTAGGATCTGGTTTCTTTAGTCCCACACACAAAGGTCATCCTGTTCCCAAAAAATAGCCTCGCTGCTCCTCAGTCTCTCAGATAAATAACACTGTCAGTCTGCAAGGAGCGGAATCATTACAACAGCGGCTCTTTGGACTTAAAATTCAGAATGTTGTTTCCTGTTCTTTACTACCCCTGCTGCCAGCTGCCAGAGACACTTCAAACTCAATCAGTCAGAAATTGTATTGTGCAATGAATTGTGTGAACATCCTTAATTTGAGATTTCCAAGAGCCCCCTTCAAAATACTGGTATTTTTCAACAACAAAAAAACTCAAACCAAAAAACCTACACCAATAGCCACCTCCAACAAAACACACTGTCTATCTCACCAGCTGGCAAACCTGGTAAAAGTATTTTCTGATTGAGAGTAAAGAGATATTTTTGTCCGGGTGATTTATAGCTTTCCATTCTACATCTTGGGTAAAGCCTTTGTCAAGAGCAACTGATATCAAGACACTGAAGTACTCCGGCTTTAATTAAAAATATTGGGAAATGAATCATGTATCCAACTATTCAGTCATCCAGGCTAGGATCTAAACAAGTCTTTCCTGTCTCCAGCTTTGCAGAACATGCCCTAGCTGTTGCTCATGTCTACAGTAAGAAAGAATATCAAAAAGCACATGACACAGTAAATTCTCTCCCATCTTAATCATTTGGCTATTATTTGCTTGAATTTTTAACTCTGTTCTGTGTTGTAGCCAAGGGATTGGAGCCTATATACCACTCCCAGGAATGAAGAAGCCTTTCAAAGAGATGGTGAGAAGTTCAGTGTCCCTGTTTATCTGGAAAAGCTTTGGGAAAATTCTGACTCCTCAACGCAGTCACCACTGCAGCATGCCAAACCAGCTTGAAGGATCCCAGCCACTGTCAGCAAAACCACAACAAACCAGCTTTAGATAATTCAAACAAAATCTTTTGGATGAGTGTAAGGAATTTTGTTTCACATACATTCAGTACTTAGCAAGGAGTGGGAGAGGAGAAGGAATAGGCCATGTGTCGTCCGTACTTTGGAGAAAACATAAAAAGTGTTCCAAGCAAGAAATATTTGCTGTCCTAATGAGACATATTGAAGAAACATCCAGTTTTTAATATTAACATTATTGTACAAGTCACCCTTCATCATTCATTTCTTTATTTCCACAAGGGGAAACAGCCTTTTGGTGTGAAAAAAAAATCTGGTCAAAACAAGGTTTAATTTTCCAAACCAGTTTTAGCTGCACATACAGGAGGTTTGGATTCTTTTTAGCATACATTTCTTGGATAATTATCTTAACCAAAAATGCATGCAGTCAAAGACAAAAGAATATATTCATCAGAAGTGCTCGGAACACTGAATTACCCTTGACTTCAAATTAATTTCTTTTAAGTCACTTAAAAGGAGAATGAACAGGTCAAACCAGGTCATTAAAAACCCAAAACAACAAAAGCAAAGCTTTTAAAATGGGACATGTACTCCCTGTAAGAAGTTCTGATGCTTAAGTTCCATACAAATCCATCTGGACAAATTACTTCTTCCTGCTGTTTGCTATTATTGACCAAAGTGCTTTTCTTATTATATTTCTGCTAAGTTCAAATTGTAAAAATGCTGTTTGGTTAGCTACAAAGGTTACTTCACTGCTATCTCTCCTCCTTTCACCTCTGCTCAGTACAGCTTACCACAGGTCCCTGTAACAGAGCAGGTTAAGTTGCATGACCCTCCTAGGTGTGGCAGATGGAGCCCAGCCACAGTCCAACACTCTGCTGCTCCAGAAAGCAGGAAAGGCACATGGGCACTGAAAGCACCTGAGTGGATTTCAAGTAGAAGCATTTAACACAAAAACCCCTTACATCCTTTCACAGCTTCCTCTATTATACTAAAGGATACTTGAGCAAAATGAAGCTGCCTCCTCAATTCTTCTGCACTGTGTCTAACAGGGGAGCAAAACCAGAAATGGGCATTTTCTCTCTTGCTCTAAACCTAGATTTCAGACACCCCGTTTTTGTAAATTATAAACACAGATTTGTTACTGAGTATACTTAAGTACATTTGGAGGCTAGCTTTACCATAGGCACAATAAAGAGGTGGAACAAAAAAATCCACAGGACTGGGGCTTATTATTATTACACTTTGCCTATCCGATGATAAAATCAGAAACACTTGAAATTGTATACTGTCAAACAATTCCACAAATGTGAGAGTTTCTGCGCTGCAATTAACAGGTTTTTTATATCTACTCTGAATTATAAATGCAGCATAATTCAGTCCTGAAAAAGGTAAGACATTTCTCTTTGGGTTACGCAGAATGTGTTTTACATCAATTTGAAAGAAAATTAGCTCTGAACCAAAGTTAATGTGATCACACCGTCGACAAAATTGGAAAGGGTAAACTTCCTACAAATTACATCATCACCTCTTAATAGAATTGTGAAAAATGCAGTTATGAAATAGGCACTCTAAATCTATATTTTAGATATTTCAGTAAGTTATTACACTCAGTTAAGACAATAATGTTTATTTAGGACTGCAACTAAAATTCAGGTGCCTCAAAATTGTTTTAATTGACACAAAATTTTTCCACATTGTCTTTTCCCAGTTAGTTCCTCTTTAACAAAGCATGCCATCATGGTAGAAGTTTTAGATTGCTAATAATGTTAACAATAACAGAGTAAAGCTTTGTTATTCCACAAACAGCAAAAGACAGTCAAAAGCTGCTACTTTTAATTTACTCAGTTCTGAGGACTGTAACTTCACATAGTCTTATGAAGGTGATGTGAATGGGCACTGGATCCCACTCTGGGCTTTTACTTAAGCAAGCAACCAGGACACAGAGAGAACACATCCCACAGCTCCAGGGTACCACCTGCTGTAAACACCAGGTCTTTAGATGTTACTCTGAGACTGTAAACAGAGCTCTGAGCCAGTGCTTTCCAAACTGATTCTGGCATGACTATATGTAGTCCTGACACATCTTTAGGATGAAAGGATAAACACGCTTAAGCCTGTTCGACTCTATCAACCAGCATTTAAAGTACATGTATTTTGTTACTCCTGAGACAATGAGAGAAGTCAGCGTAAAATCCACTAGAATAGGCCAACAATAAAGTCAGACCATGAAAAATAAACTCTCTAAAACAGAATGGCTACTGATATAAAAATGTTAAGATATGTGGTAAACAATTTGGTGGTTTTCACCAGTCAAGTTTTTCCTGTTTAATACTGCCTAAAGAATACTTCAATCTAGTCAACCAATCCCCACCTGTCATGCTGGAGACCAGGGTTCAGTTCACCAATGGGGAGGTGATTCTTCCTTCAAGGGACATGGTTCGTGGTGCACTTGGCAGTGCTGGGTTAACACGTAGGCTTGATGATCTTAAACCCTAGCAGCTGTCCTTCCTTCAGCGTATCTGTAGGTTCTTACATGCAGCTAGATTTCCCTGGACTCCATGTTTAAAGCATCTCTGTATCATTGATACTCTGAAGCTTATATTAAAAAATTAACATATACCTATAATCAGGTTATGACCACACCCAGCACAGTGCAACAAGCACAACTGGAGTTTTCCACAAGGAGAAAACTTTTTGAATCCTTCTCATTTCTTATGTGGAATAAACATATTTGGGGGCAAAAATCTTCAGCATTTCTGATAGTGCCTAAAAAGCACTAAGAGGACTCCATGACTCCAGGAAATACTTAGAACCAAGCCCCTGCTAGCAATTCTAACTTTTAGCATAAGATCACAGGATAACTCAAGTTCCAAGTGGCCTCAAAAACCCATGTAGTCCAATCTTCTGCTCAAAAGGATGGGTCAGTTATGAGATCAGACCAGCACACTTGGGGTGTTGTCCAATCTCCTCTTGAAAACCTGACATATTTTTAAGCTCTTCTTGTAACAGGGACTATTTCTGCTGCACTGTAAATGGTTAACAAACAGTAGAGGTTGGCCACAGCTGACTTACAACCACAGGGAAAAATTACAAGATTCTGGTAATCAAGGATAATTTGATATCAAGTTTACCTAAGAAGACTTTTACTATTTACTGCATGTCAGTTATGCAAATGTCTTCTGTTGCTACAGGGGTTAGCAATTATATATGCATCCTAGAAAATGCAGACTGCAAATTTCTGAAAAGTATTATCAGTATGTTTTCCTGGGATCATTAAATGTTTTTAACTTATCACAACAGCCTCTTTTACACAGTTTGCTCTAAGAATTCCATTGCTTTCTTGCTTCCATGTTGGACAGTAATGAATTTATGTTCAATAGTTGTTTCAGATAGAGGAAAATGTCTTACTATTTGTACTCAACGCAAAACTAGGAGAAAACACAGGCATGTCCTGAATTGTAATTATACCTATGTCAGTGAATATGCACTCAAAATAGAAGTGAAAGAAACATTGCATAATAATGACATCAATTTAAGAGATGCCAAGGGCATCTGTAAAAAGCTTCTGATAGTTATGTTAAAAGTGATGCAACATTTCTAGCTTAGCATCCTATTTTACTATTTGCAGGAAAAGTGAAATGAAGTCAATGGAACACATTCAGCAGCTTCCTCACAAAAAAGAATTGGAGGAAGTCAGTGGAACCCTAAATTCTGCTGCTTCCAGCTGCAGGCAGGGATGATGACAGATGATGTGATGTAATGTAATGTGAGGATGTCCCAAAAGGTGCACAAGCTCATCAGCTCTAGCCTGCTCCTAAAAAAAGCAGCAAGCAAAATATGGGTAACAAAGGCGTCCTCACAAAGTAATTCTCAACACTTCAGCAATTTTTAAAAGTTTGATACAACTGAAAAGGCACAATTTAAGGAAAGCAAACAACACTTCAGGATGGTTTTCTTCAATTGCAAGATAGAAACAACATTTGCAGGATATGATTTGAGTTTGTACTTTGTTCTAACCTTGGTTAGAAAAAGAAACTTCTGTCAAAGAAAGGCTAATTGCAAGCAAAGTAACAACTCCCCTGGGAAACCTAAAGCCATCAGAATTGCTGGTTTATATCCACCCTCTACCTCCCAAAGATCAGCTGTGCAAATACATCTGCTCTTAGCAGATACTTTTTATGCACCGATTTCCTTTCCAACTACAATATATAAGAGAAATATATTTGGCAGCTTTCTGAGACCAAAAGTAGATTCAAGCCAGTACTATAAAAATTTCTTTTTCTCAGCTGTAATACCGAGCTCCCAAAAAGGGCAAAAAACCTTTCATTAGCTGTGTATGAAAACTCCAGGGACAAATTAACCACACACTTATGCTCACAAATAGAGTCAGCATGGGAAATACTGACATATCTCACAAGTCTTCCTGGGTTGCATTATGATAAAAGAATAATGCAGGAGTTAAAGGCAGGTTTATGCAGAAATCAATCCTATGATGTTTCAGAGCACATGTGAACTTGACTTAGAGAGAACTCCTCTAGAAATTCAAATTGTGAGATTCACCGAACCTCCTTGTCTAGTTTAAGATTGCACAATGCCAAGGAAGCAATTCATAGAGACTTTACTATTTATCAAGGCTCAATTAGCATTTGGCTATTAACTCTGACTATCTGGTACAGTTTGGCTATAAAACTCAATGCAAAGATTATTATCTAATGGACCACAGTCAATTGCTGACATTTTATTTAAGTTTACTTATGCTCAGATAATGTTTTTAACTGCAAACTCAACTAAAACCACAAGGTGGGAAAGTCAGGACAGAGAATTCTTGTTTTACTCTATTGTGCAGCTACTTTATTTACCTGGACTAAGACATGAGAACATGTTTGAAAAATCACACACATACAACCTAAATTCAAACCATTCTTCCCCGTATTAGACTAGCAGTGCTTTTGGGAAAAATATTCATGACTAAATGAAAATTTATGATTTATTACACTTTCAAAACAAATGGTAATTGTGAAGTTGAACTTCAGCTATTAAAATGCATGCATCTCTGTTCAGGCTTAAGTCTGGCTGATAAATAAGTTGAACTGACACTGCAGCACAACCTTTCCAATTTTTTTCTTAATTAAAATATGTGGAGTGTTAAATTCAACTGACTGCTCAGCTTTACCTCTCATGCGCTCCTCGAAAGGCTTTCTATCAGCCGGCTATCTGGATGGGCAGATTGTTGTTTGGAAGTTTAATGAGGAGGAAACTGATTCATCAAGAAACATAATTTTTAGATTGAGGTTTGGTGTCTTGCACAACTCCAACATATTCCTCTATATCACTTTCTGCATGCAGTCACATCCGTCTATGTAGCAGCAGCAGCAGATCCCTCTTGGTTTGGTGCCCTGGAAACCACAGTCCCCACCTTCTACCACCTGGCCCCAAGGCAGCACAGCAAAGCACGTACCCCACCAGCTCATTGTCAGGAGTTACTTTCCCCTCTGGCCTGGGCTGTAACTCATTTCCTGCAGCTGCAAACGCTGTCAGGCAGTCTCACAGGCAGCACTTTGGCTGGGAGCCACGGGTGGGGATCCTTTTTCCTTACACATGGTCTATGCTCCACTTGCTTGCAGTCTCAAAACAGTAAATCCTCCCCTTCTTCAGCCTCCCTCTGCTCCTAAGCAAACAATTGCTGCTGCCCAAGTCATCCTTCTTTTCTTCCACTACAAACAGAGAGGCCTTCTTCAATTATTCAAACTGGATGACCGTTTTGCTGGATCAAATTCTTCTGCTGATACAGAGCTTCCTCTTCCTGTATTGAACAGTATTTAGACTCAACAGGAAACACTCCCTTTGTCAAGCATAACTTTCAAAGCTTTCAATCACACATGAGGCTTTCACCTTTATTCTTTCCCCTTCTCCTTTCACTGAAAACTGGTATTCTGAATAGGATCCAGTTGTGTTACAGCAAGCTTACTCAATTTAACAAATTCAAGACTGTTTTAGCCCACTCTGTGGCCCCAGCTATAAAATCTCTCATCTTGGGAAATATCTCTAGGTCACCCACACAATTTTTGTCTTCCTTAATTCCTGAACAGAGGGTCCCTACAGCAATTCAAAAAGAGCTCTGATACCTGCCCTATATCAGTTCTTCCCACCTTGCAGGTGTAGAAAGCAGCTTACAACACAGCTATTTGAACACATTTGTCAACCTTTGTCTTGCAAAGCCATTTGATTTGCCTTATTATGTTAAGGTTCTTTGAGAGAGACCACATTTCTGTGTTTATGGCTGCAGTCAGTTTATGACTGAGTATCCTCAGAGTACAATCAAAAGCCAGTATTCAGTATGTGAGTGGTGTGTGGTTCGGTACAATGCTATTAAGACATCACCTACCTCCCAGATTTGAACAAACCTATAGAGATCCCTGAATTATGCAATGGTATAAAACAGGCAAACAAAAATCTTCTGTGGCCAAGTCTTGAAACAACAGTAATGTGAACTAGCAATTAGACATGGTCCTCCCCAAAATCTTGTCACTTAAAGGAGACATAAATCTAAGCCTCATTAGCAAAGGCTTGTTGCAGCCTTTGTATCTCTCCAAACAGTAGCTCCTACAGAACGGATATGATGGACTATCACAAATTCTTCAGAACTACTCACAGATTTGTAAAAGAACAATACACTTGTGATCAAAACAGGCAAGACATTCACAAATAACTTCAAATAGCTGCCAATTTTTCTGAGCTTGCATGTCCATTTTCATTACACTGAATCCTGTCCCCTGCCCTTTACCCAAAGCTCTGTGGCAGTGTAAATGCCCTGCAAAGAAAAGAAAGAGGACTGCACTTATAAAACAAGATGTACCCTAGAATGAAAAGTAACCCATGTTAAAAAAGAGAGAAGCACCAAATAAAACAACAGGAACAATCTTTCTCCCCCACACCCAAAAACATGTGGGAAATCATTGCAAAAAAAATGCTGCCTTATGCATTACTTGTGAAAAACATGTTCTTCCAGAGCTAGTGATTTATTTTTTGTAGAGTGCACCAACTGTTATTCAGCCTCTTCACTACTCACTTGTTTCTCTTTTCCCCCTATTATAAAAGGGATTTCGATTTTTTAAAAAATGTCTTCATCTGTGAACTGCACATCAAATTGATTAAATGACCCAAATAACTTGCAAAAATAGATTTGATATCCAGCAGAGCAAGCAAGAGGTGAGGAATCCGCAATCAACTCTCCCCCTAAGTTACCATTCATCTAGTGAACGTCTTTTCTGTGCAATGCTTTCCTCACATTCTTAACAAAATGTTTATAACTTTAACTACCATAAAATTTTAGAGATCAAAGATACTGTAAATGTCTATTTTTTCAATCCATATGAATGGATTGAAAAAATAGACGTTTTTTTCAATCTAATCATATGAATGGATTGAAAAAAATGTCTATTTTTTTCAATCTAATCAGTATGAATTGAATGGATTTTTTCAATCCATTCAATTCATACTGATTTGATGCTTTAGATAATACACATTCTTAAAGGAGAAGTAATACCTACACTTGTAGGCAATTGATAAGGGTCATTTTTGAAGCTTTTAACATGAGAATAAAACAACGTTACCTTTCATGGTTGACAGATAATGTGTGGACAGACAAGGAATGACCAAGAATGACCTGTTAGAACTAGGCTTCACTGAATGTATTTTCAGCCTTAATAATTGTGCCTGTTTTCCTGCTTTGGATAAAAATCTGAGATTATTTAAGGCATTAAGTATCACCCAACATTTCTGTACTCAGTGATGAAATGTGGTTTGACACACCATAAGAATCAGCTGCCAATGATAAGAGGTTTGCCATTTCAAAACTTTGAAGCTCATTTCATCTCTGGTATGCTGTGGCTTTTATTTATTTTTTTTTCTTTTCCTGTTGGCAAGTGGTGCTACTGATAAACCCTGTTGATAAGATCAAAACTGTAGAGTCCGTAGATACTGAAAGGAGTGCAAAACTTTTCAGCAAGCCATCTGTATAGGCCAAGCACTCTACATCCAAGTAGCCAACCCTACCACTTCTGATGATCACCTCCTTCTTTCCTCTGCAATACATAAAACCTCTCCTTCCCTCACCTCTCTCCAAGAGCTTGTCATGTCAGACATACAAAAATTTGAGACTCATGTCTTAGTCCATGAACTGTACAGAATTACTCAGACTTGACGCTCACACTCTGAACCTCACATAGGACGTGTGTTTTGAGACCTCAAAATCCTAATTTGTCGAATCGCTCAAAAACTCTTAAAATTTTACTGAATTATTGTCAAAAAAGGAAAAGAAAATCTGTAAAGACTGAAGGTACATAATTAAATACTAGCGATCTAGGAAGTACATGAAAAGTTATCCACCCAAGAACGTGGACTGACTCAAAATTATGTAAGTCACTCATTTGTTCTTTGTTAGAGGATTTGTTTTGTTTTTTAGGAATTCATATCTCAATCAATACCCACAATGAACAATTCTGAGAAGATAATCTAACTGTTTTTCCATTCTTCTCATTAGCATATTCCCCAATGCTTTCTTTAATCAAATGCAGCACTTGAAAATGAATAATTGGTTTGTGGGATTGTCTGAGGTACTTTTCACTATGGGGGGAAAAATAAAATCAAAGCACTCCACTTGTTTTGCTTAATTTTTATAATGCCTCAGTGAAACAAACACTATTATCCTCTTTCAATAGAAAGATGAGGTAGGGACCAAAGTGAAACAAATCCAGGAGTTTCAAGTGCCTTGTCCACCCTTTTCTCCCTCTCCTGACTACATAACATTATGTAACAGCTTGCATGTTCAAGACAGTTCACACTCACTTCAGCAGGGGAAACTTTACAAATTAAACATCCATCTCCTAAAGCCTGATACCCAGCAATGTGGGAATAAACAATTAGCAGCTGCTTCTTATCAGTTGGGATTAGGATGGCATACCATAACATCCAGCAGGAAGCCTGAGGCAGGGACAGAAGGCACTTCTGAGGCAGCATTCAACCCTGCAAATTACACTCATTCTAGCAATGGCTTTCTCTTCTTCTTCAGTGTCCGTGATTAATATAATTAATTAATGCTCTTTACTTCAAAGCACCATGTTAAACAAAGTAAAGTATCCTTGAAATGCTCTGCCCCATTTTCCCCAAACAAATTCTAAAGAAAAGAAAAAAAAAAGCAGTACAGGTCATGTCCACTGGTTTGATTAATAAAAGTAAATTCTCAAACACAAAACCAGCTCTGTCTGCCCCTCGGGATTCTNTATATATGTGTACACACACCAGTACAATCTGCCTCTCCTAGTATAATTCTCTGCATTCAAAGACGAAGTCCCTAAACTTCAAAGGAAATTGGATTTATCAGTTCTGTGAGTGTTGTTACAAAAAAAATCCAGATGTCACTCCCTAGTCCAAGAAGAAAAGTTTTAGTGTTACTCAACTAGATTTTACAATTTTATCATCAGAACATCTGCAAGATTTCCCTATCCAAATTTTGAAGGACACAAAATGACAAAAGACTACTAGGACTATATAGCTTAATCCTTCAAACTCCACCCCTCCTCCCCAGCCCCTAATCACTCTGCATTCAGGAAGTTCCTGCTGTGCCTGCCCCTAATGTAAGAAACACAGACTCACCCCTGTTTTAGTCAAGCATATTTATACAGTGTCTTAAAAAAAAGGAGAAAAGTTGTAATAGCAGGAATGGACTGAATAATTCAAAAAATTGTGGTTACATTCATGAAAAACTTTCCAAAAACAGAATTCTGTGTTTTGGAAGACAAATTTTTCCCAACATCACTTGTCTGCTAATCTTATTACCTGCAATAACAAACTCTTTGAAATGCATCTTTTCCCATAGCATGTGATGACATGCCTTCTAATGAACCATTTGTCTGGTTTTTTCCCTCCTTTTTTTTTATAAGTTCACATTTCTTTCTGTTCACAGCCTGCAAATTCAAGTAGTTGCAAATGAGGCAAGCAAGCATTTTCTCTAACAACAAGCTACTCTTTGAGCCTGAATAGTTTACAGAGGCAAAAGATAACAGCACTAAAACCTTAAAAGCTTCAAAAAAATCATCAGATTTTTCTTGCGCCCTTCAGGGGAATATTCTTTCATGCATCTGGAAAAAACCGAAGTAAGATTTCAGAGATGCTCTGGGAAGAAGTGTGCTGGTGCTACTCTGAAAAGCTCAGTTAAGCAAAATACAGAAATCCAAATGAACAATTCCTATGCCAGAGCATATGGATGAGTGTATTTACCTTTTCCATTGCTGAACCTTCATGACTTCTTACTGCAGGGTTTCTCAGAAAACACTGATAATCCATGCTGGAAATTTTCTTCTCTCCCCACTTTCAGCACTTCTCATGTACAGATTTTCCTATCACTGCAGCTTGATCTAATATGATATATAACTCTTCACCAAGATCTAATTTGCTTAAACCTCTTCCCTATCTTCAGCCACATTTTCCCTTAATGCTGAGAACTGCCAACTGCTTACTCTTGGAAAAGACAGTGCAGTTGCTGAAAACACGGCAGTGCAGGAACACCGAAGCTGCCATATACACAGTACTCTCCATTACCCAAAACTCACGCTGCTGATGTCTAGGCTCTGTGCCCATCATTCCTTACCTTTGTGGTTAAAAATGCCCTCCATCTCCATGCTGCTGCGAGAGTGGGCGATGCAGAGGGACCCGCAGGGGACCAGGCCTTCCGCAGCTGGGGACCGGTCCGTGGTTCGCACCAGGCACCAGTCGGGCTTGTCATGGGGCCTCTCCAGCACCTCCACTGTCTGCCCACGGCGGATTGTCAGCTCGTTGCTGTTGCAGGCAGTGAAGTCGTGGATCACCACCGTCAGCTCGCACCCACCAGACAACTGTGGGGGGAGAAAACAAGGAGAAGCCAGATGAATGCTCGCTATCAAACCATCCGTCACGCACCGTTACCTATTTAGGACTCCTGGCAGGATTTGTATTTTGGATGAGATAGCAGGCTTCTGGGACTTTCCACATCAAGAAGAGAGCATTTCAAAATCAGGCAGTTCTGGCGTTTTAGAACAGATTTCTAACTCTGCTTGTCTCTGCCTATTGTTCAAAGAGCACTGGTTGTGACAGTGCTGGGCGGAGGATTTAAGCAGCTTTTCTTGCTAGACTGCTCCTTATCCCAAAAGCTGAAGTAGCAGTTGCTTCTGAATATATTTCATATGTGATAATTAGCAATAAAAACCTCAGATATTACTAAATACAGTCACTCATGAGCTTTGTTATCTTTCAAATTCAAGAGAGAAAGACGTAGTTTTTTCAAATTAACTTATTGCCTTATTCCCACCCTACTCACAGTTTACACACACAGGTCACAAAAACATCCAGGACACATCATACACAATTGTAAAAGTCAGCGTGAAGTTCTTCACAAAACATTCCCAAATACTTAACTGTATAATAGAAAATTCACACGGGCTTACAACTTTCACATTTTTGTTGGTTCCCCCAAATAAAAATGCACAAACTAGAATTAAAAGCATGCAAGCTTAGGGTTTTCCTCCCCCTCTTCAAAACACTTCATTAGAATAACTTTGCCTAAGCTTTAGTTTCCTCTCTTTGATTGTTTCATCTGCTTTGATGTGAAATGAAAATTATTATCAGAACTCTGCAAAGTTCCCAAGATTGCTCAGTGCCAAAGCACCCATCCAACTTTAGCAGCAGTCCTAGAATTCCTTCTTCCTTATGGCAACAGCATTCCAGGCTACTTCAGTTTTTCATGTGTGAACATCTCTATGGCTCTGGCTGCTTCAGTGCAACATTCATACCAGATCTCAGCTGATATTTAACTTCTGTGAATTCAGCACTTTTGAACCAAACCAGTAAACTCCTTCAGTTCAGTGAGGCAATGCTCTACACAAAGGAGGATCAATACCCTGTGAGAGTTCTAGCTGCATCACGTCTAGAAGCAAGTGCCACACCAACACACTGCACAGATCCTGCCACGTTGCTTTTGACTGTTTCATGGCTGCCAGCTACATCCCATGAACTTCAGAAATAGGAGATAAGAGACTGCATTGTTTCTTATTTATTAGTTTTCGTTACAAGCCTGGAATGGAAACACTGGACAGAAACTTTTCTAGGAAAATGTTATCAAGCAAGAATTTCAGAGCAAATGAAGAAACCAGCAAAATCCCAGTATGAATCAATGGACAATTCTAACCTTCTCTTCCTCAAGTCTGCAACAAATGAAAGAACATAACTCCTAGCAGATGGGCTGCAGTAACTCCAGAACTTTCCCATGGTATCTGCCTGCTAATCTCACTGGCTAGCATGGCTTGTGTGCGCTTAAAAAGGAGCAGAAGTTTTCTTGAGGGAATGCTGGGGCCAAAAAGGGCAGAACACCCTCATATATCTAGTGTTTAAGGAAGATAAATCAGTAAATGTACCCGTTTAGATATAGGCTAAAAATTAATCACTTTGATTCTACCCTGTCTCTTGAGACAGCTCCAATACACAAATTACAAGGGGTACATCTTCAAGATATGTTACCTCCTCCCTCATTGAAATGTTTCCTGTTCCCTCATACTCCCTTTTTTAGTCCATGCAAAGCTATGCAAAGGGGAAAAAGTAAAGAGCTTTCCCTTGTTTTCTGGTATTGATTTATGTTACAGCCTTTGTCAGACCAACTCAGAAACAATTGAAACCATCTGTATGCCTGATGGGGACTAGCAAAAAAGCTGATGAAGTATGACTTCACAAGGTGTCCAGGGCAGACCAAATTTTTCTCAGGAGTCCATATCCCATCCAGTGCAAGCACAGTAACAAGATGACACTTTCCAGAAACTATATCTTGTCCTTATATTTCCTCCTAAATACCTACAGGAGCATATCTTTGGTGCTCTGTTTGCTTTCCTGACCTTTCACTTCCTACAAATAGAGATTAAGGTGCATTTTTTGTGACTGGTGCAATGGGCACATGTTTTGGTAATGTAGTTGTTCTTTCTTGTCCTTCTCCTAATAAAACAAAAAAAGTAGGATCTCAGATTATATTTCTAAGTATTTTATATAATATTAAGCTAAAGGAAAAAGTAAATGAAGGCTGACAGTGGCCATGTCAGATGGCCAAAGTACACAAAATTCTTAGTTTTTCAGGCAATGTGGTAATCAGATATCCTAGCTGGCCAGTATTCCACTGAAATTCAATACTCATTCACGCTTCAGTATAGTACGTAAGGCACTTCTTGCTCAGGGTTGTTAGATCCACAGCATCCTCAAACATGCACTTACGCTGTTACGTGCAACTTAGTGCAGAACTTTTCCTCTACTGCTAAGACACCAAAACCAATGATTTCTCTACCCAGCACACACATATGGCTCCTTGGAGAGCTGAGCAAAAAAGCATTTACTAATTTTCCCTTCCTTTGGGTTAACTTCCCTTCTTTCTGCCTGCTACAGTAGTGGTTAGGAAGCACTTCTTTCCTCTGTTTCGTTGCTCAATTTCTCTCCGTAACACACTTTCTGAAAGCAGTTTCATCTTTCACACTGATTAAATGCAGTTGGACAGCAGGGAGTGTCTGTGATTAAGCTTGTTGCTCAACAGCTGTTGTTGGACAGCTTTGGCAAGGCTCTCCAGGCTAGCTGGAGGGAAGAGCGAGAGGCACAGCAGAAACTGGGAGACTGACTTGCACTGAAGGGAAAAGAGTTACAAACCATCAAAATCCAAATTTCGGCTGAACAAAGGCTTTATATACTTTATCTATCCGTCTCAAGAAACCTTTTATGTAAACTGAATTAATCATGCATGATAAAAATAAATGATGCTATGTCTGAAACATGGAAACTGGAGAGACGGAGACGAGATGAGAAAAGAAAGCCAGACAGAAAAAAACCTGCAGATTTAAAAAGGCATAAGGTTTAATTATAGAGCTTATCATGGGACACGGTGTCTTGCAGTTGCTGAAATTAATGTTAACCATCTACGTTCACCTCTCTGGGGCCTTTTAATCACTGTCACTTGTAGAGAGAAAAAACCAAACGACACAAACACGTGAACACTCACTGGCTGAGTACATTCTTAGCATAGGTTTGTTTAAGTCAGAGACACCACACTAAGTCCATCTGCCACCACTACCTGCAAACATGACTGACCAGATATTCAAGAGCCTTTACATCAGGCCATATAACATCCTCTTGGGACTTCAAATGAAATTTAATTTTCCATGGTAATTTTACATTAAGAAGAAAGGAAAGCAAAGAGAAGCTAACAAGATTTCTCAGTTATTTCAAGCATGAAAATCTTTAATCCCCTTTTAAAATGGAAACTTTTAAAGTGCACTTTGGGAGAAAAGAAATGGGACAGCACAAAAGTTCTGCCTCAAATAAAGAGCATTTTGGTTTGACCAGGTAGATGTCCAGACTGTTTCCAACTCTGAAAAGATGTGCGTGCTCAGAGCCATGTCTGCTTTTTTACTAACATTTTTTTCCTACTGATTGGAGCCTTTTCTCTTCTGGACACTCAGCTGCCAGAACTAAATACTTGGTTGTCCCCTGCTGCTTCAGTCCTTTTTCTGTTTTTCAAAGAACTACACACAAGCTTAAAGAAGCATGAAAATGAAATACAACTTCACATAGACAGTAATACAAAGTGTTACCAGCTGGTCACAAATATTGCTCTACTGACCACCCACAGCAGCTAGCATTATTCCTACTATTTAGGATAGCAATCTATGACAGCTCTTCTTCTAAAAGCCTCTCATGTTCTCAGATACCAAAATACTAGTTTGAATTATTTCATATTTCTACCAGATCACTGAATAGAAGCATGAAAAAACCTATCAGACCTACGTTTTTTCCTTCAGCCCCCCTATTTAATTTCCTATGCACTGGATCAAGTTCAAAATACAATGTTAAAAATCAGATGAGGCTGATGAAAGGCTAAATGAATGGTCCAAGAATCTCTTTAATTCATTAGCCACCTACAATGCTGGCTATACATGTACAGAATGCGAATGGAAGGAATGCTGTGAAAGGTGAAGGGCAAAATACTTACTGAGAAGGGTACAACAGGAGCATTTATGCAGAAAACGGAGATGCTTTGATGGACTAGAAATCTCTCTGTCAAAAATTCAGTATTTCACTCTGGATTCCATTACACCTTCCAATGTTTCAGGATGGGCCAGTGATATTGATGTAAATATTTAGCACGTCTTGCAATACGAAGATACACCCCATGATAATCAAAAAAGGCCAGAAAGGGATCTTAAACTACCTAGTCCACTTCATTCCCTTCCTCTAGAGTATGATCAACCACATCTGTGTGAATCCTTAATATTTACCCAAACTATCCTGAGAGAACTCCAGTTATGGAGATGGCCCAGCCTTCACAATTACTCTGCTCTAGGGTTTCATATTTTCACGTCCATAAAAAGTATTTCTAAAAAAAGATTGCAATAAAAAGTCCTCTGATTCCATCCCATCCACTTAAAATACAGGTAAAAGACTATGGTAGCCTTTTTCCTCACTTGAAGGTCTTAAGTTCTTCCTCCTGCCTTTTTCCCCCCTTTAGACTTATTAGCCCCAATTCTTTACCTTGCCCTACAAGTTAGGTTTAGTATTTCTTCCAATGGGCCACTGATTTTCCAAAATTCTATACTCAAAACTCAATGCATTATCTAATGTAAGCCTTATGAGTTCTGAGTAAAGAATGAGGACTTAGTGTCTTCAACATCCCATTTCTACAAGCCAATATATTGTTGCTTTCCTCGCCCCCCCAGACGCATCACACAGCTAAACAATTCGTGAGCCTCTGTAGCTTCTCGATCATCCTCTCAAAAACTGTTCAAGATTCTCACTGTTTTCATTAGTATTTAACTATTTCCACCTATTCATATAAGCTCAAATGTGTTCCTATTAAATTGCACAGTATTTTGCCAGATAATTTTTCCCGCTGCCAAGATTAGATTATGAATTCTAATTCTGCCTTCCAACACTGTTTTCAGACGACACAAAGCTGGGAAGAATGTCAATGTCAGCTTTATAAACATATGGTCTATTGCATCATCCCAGTCATTACTGAAAAGCAGCATTGCAACAGTGGAATCAACAATCAAAAGTGAAAATTCTAGCCTAAAAAGCAAGGGTGGAGAAAAAAAGAGCTAATCATGAAATTATTTTCTGTTGTTATGGCAATTCCAATTATGTCAGAAAACAGGATGCAAGGAAAGAAGTTCATCTGGACAATATTCAACCACTTACTATCAAGGTTAAGGATTTTCAGCTCTTTCAAAGTGTATCTCTGAGGAGGTGAGAAAGAATATTGACATTTGGATAAAGGACTTCATTCTTGAGATACTCCCTGTATAACAGTTTAGCACGTCTAACCAAAACATTTATTTTAAAAGAATGAACTGTCTGAACATATAATTGGAGGAAGTAGAAGAATGGTTGTACCTGGCTGTTGATTAATATAACATGTTTGATATTTTTTGTCTTTTCATAACCTCAATAACAGATACATATGAACAGAAAAATGTTCAGCAAGAGCTTAATAAGTAACATAGCACTAAACACTTCTACTTAATTATTACTGTTTTTAATTGTTTGATATTTTAAAGTTTCTTGATTTGGAATCCAATCTCAGTTAGATATATGCTCCAAATTTGACTAGGGAGTTCCACTGCTTCCTCTGGCAAACCACATCAACAGCACTTTAAATCTGTACAACTGTTTTACTCCGTTTCTGTAAGACATTCACAAACAGTTCAAGCTTCTAGGCTAAGATTTTAAACCCCAAGTCAACTGCAGCTAATGAGTTTTCAACATCCAAAGTGAGAGATTACTTCAGACTCGGCAATGGTGTTAAGACACCCTGCAGATTTCACTGGCCATCTGCCTGTTACTGTTCCTTAATAATTTTTATTTTGTATTTTTAAACAGATTAAATATTTTCTCAATATATTTAGCAAACTAAAGCATACAATAGAAACATTAAACAAAGCTACACTGCTAATTCACACTCTTTTTAGAAGTGCACAATAGTAAATTCCTTCCTTGGACATGCAACACACGGCACAAGTAACTTCCATGGAGTCATCAGCTTGTTTTTCTTGGCAAAGAAAATTCTAAGAAAAATTTTATACACAAATGCAAGATCTCAAAAATACTTTAAAAACAACACTACAGTCACTAAACACACTTTAAATGTCAGGAAAAATACTGAAAAGTGTTCTCCATTTCTCCTTCTTTTAACTTATAACTCCTGTTGAACAGGTTGTTGGTAAGACTCCTCCTCATGTCAGACTGGAAAACAATCCTGAGGGCATTCTACTTGGCCACCTTTCTCAGCAATTTCCACATGATGCATGAAATATTACTGTGAAGGACACCAGGAGACAACATGCTAGTCACCCTAGTGAACAGTGCATCACAAACAAGTGCAGAGAGGCGATGGCTCTGCACAGCAGGGATGGACTGCATCACCTCCAACCTGCATGCACATAGCCTGAAGCCCCAGCCAGGGAAATCACAGACAGCATGTCTTGCTTCTGAGTGTCACCTAAAGGCTTCTGAGGTTACCTAACTCTTCTCTTAGGAAGAGTTTTCGCTAGCATACAAAACTCAATGTTTTAAAATCCCTAAATAGTTAAAAATGTTAAGAATAAGACAGCAAAACAAAAGTCATCAAAAGAGTTCTTCTTCCTCTAACCAACTGCTTTTCTCACAGGTATCTTTAGAAAAAGCCACTACCAAAACTACAGACCAACCTCAGCACAAATTCACAAAGTTAAAACATAGGCTGTTTCTGACAAATACAAGGGCAAACTAAGCACCTAGTATTTCTCTCCTCCTGTCTGCTTCTCTACATGGAGAAATCAAACTATAGAGTTTGAGTGACATGTGAAAACAGGAAACTCACTGAGTTCAGGTGATGATGGGAATGGTCTAAACACTATTCCGAGAACCTATTAACTTAGCTATCCTGAAGAATACTGGTTATTTATCTGCATAGTTTGAATCAGAAAAATTTTACACAAGGAGGTAATAGACCAGAAATCCTTAACCAAACTTTAAAGTAATTTGCTAGACATCTTCTAGTATTTGCTAGACATCTAGTGTTTTAATTCATTCTTCTGTTTGATAAACTTGATTATCCATCTCTACCTTCCTCCAGGGTCCTAACACTCCTTACTTGCCAAAAATCTTGCTTCAATTCCAAGTAACACACACATTTCAGAAAAATTTTTATTCTTGTGACACTTATCTTTCTTCTACCCAGGGAAAACTCTGGCTGTGTCCTTATGGTATAACCCAGCCAGAATCTATAGGCAGAGATGGAGGAAACACCAGCACTAGTACGAAATGACAGTTTTGTGGGTTACTTCTGGATGATTCCATCAGCTTTCATGCAGAAAGTGAACACCTACTCTCTAACCCATAAACATTGGAGTACTTTTCCTTTACAACAGTAACTCTGTGGCAATCACCAGCCTCAAGCCAACATGAAAAGCAGATGGTGTGCTTTCAGGAAGGCTGAGACTAACATCAAGAAAAATTCTATGCATCACTATCAAATTTTATGGAAAATAAAACTTTCATTTTAAACTGGGTCAAATCTTTGAGCGAACTGCAGAACAGAGGGGACCAAAATGGTTTCAAATTGGCATAAACAATCTCTTAACGACCTAGTAGATTTAAACAATCACTCCTGCTCTCCCATGGTATCAAGGTATTTTCTCTGTTGCAGGCATCTATTTTAAAGAGACCGAGTATTTCCACGCCTCTTCTCTGAAGGTACTAAGGACTAATCTTGGGTGCTAATTCACACTAAGGGACAAATCATCTGCTCTCAGCTCAGAAGAAACTTACCTTATCACTGTCTAGCGTGTTCTGGGAGGTTCGTGAGGCAATTGAAATGGTATCAGGCTGGCTGCTGCCATCTCCCTGACTGTCCAGGTCCTCACCATCTCTGCAAAGAATTCAGTTTTCATTACAAGAGTAGTACTGTGTTTATAACATGTTAGTTAAAGAAGTGAGACACTCCTAGTGTGGCAACAGACACCAAATTAACTGATGCAAATTAACTGATGCAAATTAATTCGATGCAAGAATCAAATACTCAGTACTTAATACTCTGTTCTCTGCTGTAAGAGAAGAGATTAATTTGCAAGGTATATATCATGTACAATTAAGGCAACAACCAGCGAGCCAGAAATATGGCAACAAGCTTGCACAGTCACTTAGCCAAAGCTAGCAAGGAGGACACTTGGTCACACATTTCAAGCTTCATAAAAGGAAAACCAAGGACCTGAGTAACACATGCAGAACTGCAAAAATCTAAAATGTACAGCTATTTTGTAAATGTCCTGCACTTCCAAATCCCTTCTGTAATGGCTCATTTACACAAGTCAGGGACTGTTCAGAGCAAAAATCGCAACAAATTCAGCACTGCAGGAAACTAAATTAATGATAAGATAAAGCTGGACAAAATGACTCTTGCTTTTGTCCAATTCACTGAAAGTCATTCAAAATTCAACACTACAGAGGAAAGAGGACTGTTGTGTACTTAGAGATCTCTGATTATTTGAAATACTACTCACCTTCTTCCTTTCTGTTTTGTTGTTGGTGCAGTTTTGGGAATGTGGATGGGCTCTTTCAATGCTCCTTTCAGATGAATAGTCCTTTCTTGTATCACTTCCCGGATGTGTTTGATCCAGTCCTGTTTATTCTCTATACTGGATGCCTTTGATATGCAAAAGAAACAAAACCCCCACAATGGACCATTATGGCTGAGTAGATCCACACATACAGTCAGCTAATAAACACAAAGAGGAATGCATAAAGAATGACTTTCTGAAAAAATTCTGAAAACCTGAACAAGAATAGGAAATTCTAGCTGACTGTCTTAATTTTGAATGGCCAACACTACTTCACACTTCTCAACATTATTAATATTGGTAATTTAAAAAACATTTTAACCTTAATTCAGAGTTTACTTTTGTAACTTGATGACTAAAGCCCTGTATGCATCTAACATGAGGCAGGGTGGATTGACTTACGTGGAGAATTCCAGTAATATCACCTTGAATACTGGTATTTTAAACTCACCTTACATTTTAGATCAATTCTAACTTGAAATAATAATAATAATAATAATAATAATAATAATAAGAATAAGAATAAGAATAATAAGAATAATAAGAATAAGAATAAAAATAAGAATAATGATCCACTAATACCGGCAAAAAAGTTAACTTTTACTGCAACACATACATTTTGTCAACACATTTCATGTATTACTCTTCCTACTTTTTGATGCGTATCTAGAGGCAGAAAGCTAATTTAGGGATTGTATTTTAATTACCGTCTGCAACATATCTATTTTTTAAATACTCCAGAAATTACTTGATATCCACCTGCCCGACCTGTAATCTGATTGCTTAGTCCAATTTAATCCTGCACCTGAAATACTACTAAATATAAATATTATTGCAGATCTAAAGAACTTATTATATATCATTTCCTCATTATATACTACTTCTCTTAATTGCTGTGTCCTGAAGTAACTGTCTTCAAATATATTATAAATATTTAATATATTATAAATATATAATAAGCAGGAATTCTAAAAGGATAAAGAAAATTGTAGGAACAGATGAACATGTAGGAAAAAGGATTTTGTTTCCTTTTACAAACAAAAACATTTAGGAAAATAAGCTAAACATTACTTTTTAAAAAAATCTTTTATTTAGTTTCTCACGGAATTTACTTCTAGTATTCATGAGATAAGGAACTGCTTGTTTCCAGCCTTCAAAACCAACCAACCAAACAAAGTCTACAAAATTGTTGAAGAGCTGGATGTATCACATAAGTCTTCTAAATATCCTATGCACTAAGTAAAACACAGAACAGAAACACCTTAACGCGATCTTATGTAGAGAGCCCATAATTAAAACCTCTTATTCTGCTCTGACCTGGGAGGATTATTTCAGGCTGTGAAATTATGGGAACACTAAAACTGAAAGAAAATCTAGTATGCATTAATGTTACATTTAATTTCCTTGCTTTCTTTGAGTGCTACCAGAAAGCTAATATAAAGTTTTGTTATCCTGCAATTCACAAAGAAAAGATACAAATTTGAGTACTGGCATGTAAATTGGAGAGGCCATTTTTAAGTGACATTACTGAGTATTCACTATGAATATATGTGAAATCACAAGTTCAATAGTAGGTGTATTAACCTGCAAATGGGAAGATGAACTTTGTTTCAGCTCAACAGAGCTTCTCAAAATATGCCAAATTATCCATTAGCTGCTTATGGTATTACAAAACAGGTTCTTCATTTGAGAAGGAGTCCCAGGTTACAAACCATAATCACAGAAAACATTGATTTAGCCATTCTTCTAGCGAGGCAACAAGCACTACTGGCACCTGTAACTTGCCCAGACACAAAATTTATAGGCATTACATGCACTTTCATCCAAAAGCAAGTAGTTTCAGAAAAACTTGTAGACCATAGAAAGACATAAAAATCTTTTGCAGAGTTTGTTTTCTGCATAAAAATATGGGTCACGAAAAACAGCATCACCAACATGCAGCAATGACTTGAGTGCGAAAGGTAACACTGATGCCATCATTTCTTTGTGGCACCAGCTCCCTGTCAGCTAGTTGCTGAAGTCTTCAAGCTTATGGAAGTCCATGGGATCAAATTTCTCCCTACTATGATTTATGAAAGCAGGTTTGTCTAATCCCTCAGTAGGCTACAAAGACTCCCCTCTGCTGTCAGGCCACATCAGTTAGATACACATACACCACCACTTCTGCAAACACCAAGAAAATTATCTATGAGCAGCTATCCCTCTAAAAGCAGGAAATCACTCCTTGCTTTCCCAAAAAATATCAACAACAAGACTTGCTATAGACTAAAAGCACATCTGCTAAAATTACCTTGAGAACAATTTTGTTGTCTGAAGTTGGTGTCCTTCCAACCCACAGAGCAAATTTGCAGGGGTCTCCTTCTACATGTTCTGTGACACCCAGTTCAGAAGTCTGGAATTAAGAAAAATTTGTTAGGACCACACAGCATTTTTTCTCAGAAGCCACAAAGGTATGCTAATAATATACAAAATTGAGCACTGCTATTTAAAGAGATTTTCAGAAGCTTAAGGCTAACTCATGTGCTAGAGAGAATCCTTTATTCTGGTGGCAGTGGTGAGCTCTTTTCAAAAAAAAGGAAGAACTGCAAGCTTAACAGTCTTTTCTATAAAGTGACAATAAACAATAACACTTATAATCTGAATACCAAATTGCTTATTTTAGTTTTTGGACTCGACAGTAAAAGCCTTATCACTCTAAAGAAGATGCTTGGCAAAAAGAAAGTTTTGGCTTCTCTCCCTGTTCATTTCCATTGGAGAACACTCACTATTTACTGATTTTTATGCATTCTCTCAGATAATATATGCTTAAGAATTCTCTTGATATCTTCTAAAACTCTGGTTTAACTTCTGTCAAATGAACCTTTCCTAGTGTGGTTCCTTCCCTCTGAAACAGACAAAATAATTCAGAAATGCAGTTCTGGAGAATTTTGTGAGACAACTACATGAACAATCAGTCTTTGGGAATGTTCTAATGTCAGACCTTAATAGTTAATTATCATCCAAAATGTTTCCACTTTCTGACTGGAACAACAGCTCACTCATGTGAATTGGCTTCCACTTTAAACAATTCATACAGGCTCTGTTCCAAAAAAAATTTAAAAACTAAGAAATACAACTCAAACTAAAAGAACCCTCACTCTCCAACAGCTGCTGAGTATTCTCACATGATTAGAAGCTGTATTTTTCCTCTCATACACATCATCATTAGCACATACACACTTCAACACACGAGATGCTGGATACCCAATACCTAAGTAAAGGTACTTTTTTTCTTGTTTCACTTGGATGCCAACTTGTTTTTTATTTTGGTTTTTTTTTTTGGTTTTGGTGGGTGAAAGCTTTTTCGGGTTTTTTCTTCTAAAATAATCCCATCCCCACATCTACCCTTCCATACACAACTGTCTTTGCCCAATAGGCAGTTGAGCAACACTGGTCTCTGCAAAGGACACTGAAATGCTAAAAGTCTGCATGTGGCTCTCCAGGACAGTCCCAAGGAACAGAAATCATTCTGGGTTACTGGATGCATGGAAACCACACTGAGGTGAGGAAGCTCCCAAACAGCCAGTTACTGGTAACTGGGAGAGTGTTCTGTCAAAGTAACACCCACTTGCTTTTTTTCCCACAGCACTCCTTAGGCATTTGCCTCTCGGACACTTAAACTCTTGCCAAAGCACTCCATTAACACATTCTGCCACTTATATATATATATATATATATCATGCCACTGAGTATCCTGTGCTGGGGAAACACTGATGGCCATCATGCCCAAAGCAAAGAGAAGGACCTCATTTTTGTAGACCCATCTTCCAGAAGTCACAGGATAGCATACAAAAAAGATCTTTAGCTCAGATCAACATGCATGCTTTCAACACATGCCTTTTCTAAAGATCAAACTGTAAGAGCTCCTATAATAATAAGCTGCAATACAGGATATTTTGCCAGATAGAATATGACAACAAAAAGAGTCCTTGTATTTTAAAAATTAGGTACAATGAGAGTCTTCAAGATTTCCATCAGCTTCTCTAAGACCTAAGTCTATTGCTAAATTCCTGCCGGAGGAACTTAAACGACAATTTTACAGGACTGATTTTTCAGTTCTGTTGCGTCTCCCACATAATCCCTTGGCAGCTATTAATAATCTCCATTACACTTTTATTTTGGGTTCTTAAGAGCACCAAAGAACGGTGTGATCAGCAAACAGCTGCAGCTGTGTTACCTGCAAGCTATTTAGTATCAGGAAGGAAAGCAAGTGTTGGAAATGAAGTGACAGAATATGCAAAAAAAATATATGAAAAAGAAGAGGGTTTTTTTCACCAACCTGTTTTACCAGTTTGGACATAAAAGTGGGAAGAGGGAAGGAATAAAGAAAAAGAAGCAAGCAGAGAGATCACTATTAATCAGTATTTATACCATCTAGACCTAGTTATATATCCCAATAGGATCAATACAAGAATAATGTTTTCTAGAGTGCGATTCTGAGAAGTGAAGTAATTTCAAGTACTTGCTCTGAACTATTTGGTATAAAAGCTAATCTTGCCTTCAAGAGATGAAGAGCAAGCCATGGGAGACTGTCTTGCCATGTGGCTATCTAATTTATGGAGTGTGAATACTGCTCTCACCCAAGTCATCTGACAAGATAGGAAGGCAAGGATGTGAATTCCAGAGTCACATTATATAAAGCATAAATGCTAGCGATAAGGAAAGCAAGAGTGGAGGTTTTGGGGTTTTCTTGTTTTCTTTTTTTTTTTTTTTGGTGGGCAGAAAAACATTTCCACCTTTACAACCTTTCAGTAGACCTTAAGTACTATAATTCTATTTGCAGAACTTTATTGTAAGACTATTGGTCTCAACAAACATTCAGGAATGAACTTTTCCAAAACAAAGTTCTTGCCTTCCCCAATCAGTAGGTGTAGAACAACCACTAAAACAAATCCGTAACTGCAATAGTAAACAAGAAAGATGAAGGCAGCTCATCAACTCCTGCCATCCTTCTGCTTTATACGAATAAGTGTTAAAGAACTTGCCATCAACACACAATTAAGACAAAACTAGTCCAGCCCAATATTGATTTTCGTTTGACCTGACATGCCAAAACTGACATGTACCCTACAGTAGCTGCTTTGAGCCTATCCTTTCACCTTGAAAGCAAGACAAAGCACCGAAGTTGCAAGATTCAGTCTATACATCCCACGGCTGTTCTTTCAGTGCTCTGTAATAGTTGTTCAAGTGTTTTGGGCACACTTAAATCACCTGAGCTTAGCTGAAGCCTAATCTAGACGGTTTTGTGAATATGATCAGTTGTTCTCCCATACTTACAAACAGTTTGCTCTTGTAAATGTACTTGCTCCTTCCACTCGAGTCCTTTACTTCTTTACTGAAAACCAAAGACATCTCAAAAAGGAAAAGGTGCCTCTCTCTTCCCTTTCGAATCAGAGTTTTTGGGTCCCACACTTGGAAGGATTCTTGAAGGATAAGCTCTCCCTGAGATTCTATATTTTCATCAAAGCCTAAAAATGGAGTGAAAGGAAAGATTCACCATGAAAAGTTGGTAATACAAATAACATAACAAGCACAGCGTCTGTTCATTAAACTGTATGATTTCTTCTCCCTGACACAACTTCCAAAAGATGAGATTCCAAGAAAACAATACTAAAAACAAGACTTGATTTTAACACTGCAATATACTAAATGTAACTGCAGTTCAAATGTACTTCTAAGTTTAGACATCCAACTGTTAAGAACTTAATCAACCCTTCTGGCAGTATTTTACCAGCAAATGACAAATCTGTCTTTGTCAGCTTCTGGTAACCTCTTCTGTGATAAAAATTATTTCTTATGAGCTTTCTGCCACCGTAGAAAGTAAGCAACTTGCAAAGACACAGAGCACATCAGGTTCTTCTGAGAGTAGCAAGGTCCCAAATGCCACCTTCTCTGGAGGCACACCTTCTCTACCATGTGGGCAATGAGCACAGAAATTTGTTCCAACCGGGGACGGAAAAACATGGCAGCTTGGAGCTGTTGGCATACAATCAGCCTGCCATTGGTCATGCCAGAATTGATCCACAGTAAAGCAATTACCAGCTGGATCACTAGTATTGAGACATAATGAAAAAAAGATGAAGATTGAGAATACCAACAATTTAACTTCCATTTTAATGGTATAATGTTCTCCCAGTTTAATACACAGCTTTAGAGTTGGAGGATAACAAAAATTGTCTACCATACTCCTTTGAGTGGTATCAAAACATATTTTAAATACATACTGCTTGCTAGTTCTCATGTTCTGAACAGGGCAACAGTATGGAGAGGATCAGAGGCAAGTTTCAAAAGGATGTTCATTCAAAATCCTCCAGAGACATAAAGAGGAAATGTGCTCACTCACTATATTTGTCCAACATGGGGTGACTCAACAATGCACACATGATTTGTTGTAAAACCAACTTATGCAAAAGATTAGGATATTCTCCAGAGTCACATTCCCAGTGTTAAAAGACTATTACCAAAGCTGTTCAGCCTTTATACTAAGACCACCTCCTGAATATGCATTGGGAACTGATCCTGTAAACTGACCAACATCCTTACTGTTTAACATCAAGAAACAGAGGTGATTCAGAGCATTCATACAATCAAGGATTACATGTCAAACCAAAGCAAATTTTACAGTAACTAGCACAATACTGGAAATTCTACAACAAGCTGCATATGCTACTACCAGAAGGCAGAGGGGAAGAAAAGGCATATTGACTAGAAGCATTTAGAAGTATTTATTCTGTAACTGTAGGGTAAGAGGGCCCTGCTTTTTTCTCAAAAAATTTAAACGCCCAAGAAAAACACTTTTATTACTAAATGTATGATTGTACCATTATAACATGATAACGTGCCAATTGCAAAACAGATTTTGGCAGGAAGTTGTTCTAAGCACATAGATGCATTACATCCAACCTCCACTGTCTGCCATGAACACGATTATCCCAGCTTAGGTTTGGGCTAAAATGGCTTATGCTGACATTTTACTTCCAGAAGATAGATTTCATGTTAACCAGAAGTCTGTTATGGAACAGGCAGCAAACAGATGTGAAAAAGACAAACATCTTGGAGGCAATTATTTGATACATAAATCAGCCAAATGACCAATAATACACTTACATGCCTCATACAAAGAAGCTAAGGATACTGGTTAGAGAATGAAGCCAAAGCCACCATACCTGACCTACTGCATTTTGGGTGAGTAGTGGACTACCTCATTAGCCCACATGTTTTTCAAATCTGCAGTGGCACAACTATAGATCAAGGTGAAAGAACACTTAAAAAATTAATAAAACTGTACCAGCTGTCTGTAGCAACTAATTTTCCTGAATAAACTTGCATCTTATATAGCTCTGCCAAAATGGTACGAAAAATACAATCCCAGAAAAAAGAACATGTTCACAAAACAAAGTTAATCTGCAACACACAGTGAATGGGAAAGGCAGCTTGAATCCTACCTTCCAGCATGCTGAGGTGCATGGCATCATTGGCTCGCTTTGGCACACTAAGCATCACCTCCAGGCCATCCTTAATCTCACCTTTACCTTCTTCACAGCATGTGAGCAGCTCCTACAAAAGACAAGCAGAAAAATCGGCTCTCTATCACATATTTTTACACTAATATGACAGACAACCGAAGATAGATCTAACAAATCAAAAATAGTTTTTGACACATAAAATCTTTTTGAACTTCTTGCTCTGCCAACGACATGACAGAATTCTCTCATGATCAGTTCTTCAAGGAGCAGCCCAAGATATCAGTTAACCACTTCTAATTTAAACAGGTTTATCTGCTTAATAAGAAATCTTTAAGTTATGTTAAGAACGAAACTTTTTTTGATAAGCACAGACACAATTATCAGATGTTCTGCTACATCAAGCCCAGAACAATGCAGCTGCCAAGTCAGGAAGAGGGGGAAAGCAGGGCAGGAAAAAAGGACCCCTCCTGTCTCCCATGCCAGTCACTGCCCCACTGCACCAAATAACTGCTCTGTACAACTGCTGATAAAGAGAATTTACACTGTTTGATTATAAGTATTCCATGAATGACTGTGTTCACAGTTAAAAGCAACCTACAGACAAAACTTTTCAATACAATCAAGCATTAACTAATGGACAGAAGTCAGAGAATTGAACATGCTGAAGTGCTGTATTAGAATTTAGGGCATTTAGTTCTCTGCCCATTCAACATCCCACAGATTTAACATAACAGCACCTGAACTGATATTCAAACTTCCTCACAGCTTTTAAGCATTTGAACAGTATCAAGATGAAATGTAGGTTACATAACCAAAAGGGCATATTATGTTCCTTCTGTTATTCAAAAGGCCCACTTAATTCATTCCCTCAGGTTAAATTCCTTTTCCCCTTTTTAAAGGGAAAGCCATGCGATTTCTACTGTCATGATCATTACATTCATTTTATTCAACTGCCAATACCACCATCACAGCAAAACACTGCATGATCACACCTAAATTTTGCATGACAACTCCAAAGAACAGTGACAGTAACTAAGTATCTCTCAGAGGCACAGAAAAAGAGCAGCTTCAATACCATGTGGAAAAACAAGCAAAACTTCAAGAACTGCAAAATATTTCCGAAAAATCCATTTTACTATGCAGCAAAGACATCTAGCTCTGCAAACACTGGTGAAACCAATCCATCCTAACACTTCCATAAAGTAGCAGGCTAAAGCATATTAATATTAAAAATAATAATAATTGTTGGAATTAATACCTCAAAATTTCTGAAACAGCACAGCCCACAGTATTTCTGTAATTATAACTTGACTAAGCTGCAACTCCTTGCAAGTGGAAAATAGACAATAAACTTCAGTCAAAAATGACAGATTTGTTTCCACCCAACGGGAGCTGAAATAGCCTCTAATGTTTTTCAGAAATTTCAAAAGCAATCACACACGGCTGTTCTCAAGTAAAAAGGGGAGTCACAGATCAGTTACAGTGCTTTTGTAGGCTGCTACAATAAAATAAGCACTGCCACCTAACAGAGACCCAGCACAGTCCAAGAAAACTGCTACTCACTTGAGAAGACATCTGTCCACTGAGTGAAAGCTACAGGGTTCCAAAAGTTGTGCTTATTTTAACAGCTACCATTTAGTTGACATTTCCAGGCAACATTACAAATAACAACTCTTTGTGCAACAGCTCTACAGGTACAGTCACTATGTGTAAGTATTTACTGATACACACACACATTATGTGTCTTAAAGATACTTTATATTACAGTTTTCATATAAATATATTATTATCCATTTTACAGTATTTAATACCATCAGCATGGTTTGCCAAAATGTGGTGTAGAAACCATTACAAAAATGGTTTTATAGCCACATACCCATGAATTACTTTTTTACCCTGGAAACGCAAATTGTATTTTCTAAGTAAACAACAGTAGACAGGTATCTTTTTTTGGTTTACAGAAATCTGGACAAAAAGTTGCTTGTTTATGCCTTCTTTCATTTTCAGTTGAAATTTTGCAGCAATAGTTGCAGCTGCCCAGGGTGCTGGCGTCTCAGAGAGCAGAGTAGAAAAACCCTCCTGATCACAGCAAGAGATTTGCCTTCTTATGACCATCAGAATCAGATGAAGAACCCTGAATTAATACTGACCTTTAAAAGAAGCTGGTATTTTGTTATCCTTTGGACAGGTTTGATAAGGTAAGAGGAGATAGAGTTGGCCAGTCCATGTCGTTGTTGTATCTCCTGCATGGAAAAAGCAAACATTTGAGGACTGTGAGCACCAACACTCAGATATAAACTGTTTTGAGGGATATGAAATAATATACATTAACTACAAATTCTATTTTAGCAGAAAAAAAACCAAAAAAACAGGATGACCAGGTATTACAGCCACAATTAATCATTATGTTGTGCATCTGCCTGCTCACTTGGTACAAACAGAAGATGATTACCTTGGAGAGTACCTGTGAAATGTTTCAACAAACCTAAGTGCAAAGAGTGACAATTAGGGACACAGAATGTGTGGCAACACCTTTTTTAAAAAACTTTAAGATCTGTACTTTTGCTACTTGCAAGAGAGGAAAAACCCTCACATTCTAGTGTTCCTGGGAAGAGGCAGGAATACCGAGAAGGCTGAGGTGGAGGTTCCTCAGCATCCCTTGCTGTTTCAGTGCCAAGAGCCACAGACGGCCTCATCCCCCACCAGAGGGAGTACCGAGTAGCAGTTTCTGACTGAAGAAAAGAGGTTACCAAGCACTTGAAAAGAAAACAGCCACTTAAAAACAGAAAAAAGAAGCTAAAGGTGGAAAACAGAACTATCTGATAGATAAATGGGATTATTACAGATTTCGGGTACTGACTGGGGCTGAACTCTACTGATAAGGTCTGCCATTTATCATAGCATTGGATCTATTTCAACCAAGCAACTTCAAACAGCAAGTTATGCCCCACAGCCATGTGCCACCTAACAATGGTTACAGTATCAGAAATTCCCAAAGTGGCATACACATGAATACACATGGTATTTTCACACTGACCAGTGGTGTCATCAGTGGAAGTGCTCAAGTTCTCTGTGCACAGAATTAAATCTTCACACTCCTAATATACTTTAGGTGGATTAGGGGATGGAGAGCTTTGGATATAGTGGTAAAACAGATGGATCAAAGGAGGTGGTGGCAAGAATTTGTTTCTAATAGTTTTATCAGAGGCCTGTGTTATTTTTTAAAATAGTATTTACTAAATTTTTCTTGGAATTTTTTTGGTCATGTCTACCTGATTTTCTGTAACTTACCTGCTCTTCAAACACTGAAAACTTAACAGAGGCTCCACAGAAAGGCTTTGCCTTACAATGTTTAGAAACCCCATTTCCTCAGTGATTAGACTTTTGCGATTAACCCCTAGGGCTCCAGGGATTTCCTCTATTTCCCTCTACTTGTACAACCAATTCTAAAAAATACTGTGGTGTCATTACACAGTTAGTAGCTCAGCTGGGGGAAAAAAACGGAAAAAGAGAGCACTCTAATTGAATCAACTGCTAATACATGTCCAACCAAAACTCATTCACCATGGGCAAAATTCCTCCCTAAATCCTCTAACACATCTACATTTTTGTTGCTTTTCTATGCAGAATATTACATGTATAGACCATGGAACCGTGTGACTGAATAAGGAGGTTCAGCCCTTCTGAATAACAACAGTGAACTGAATTACCACTACATGCAAATTACAGTTTAAAAGTGCGCCAAAAATTTAACCAAAATTTCTATTTCTACTACATACAATGCAAACTAAGCACATCAAAATGCTAAAATTTGCAGGATGTGCTTGTGTGAGCTGAAAATTCATGTCTTGGTTGTTGTTGCCAGAACCTGCTTCCAGTTCTGAACCTCTCTGCTATTCGACAGTGACTTTTCACATCTGATTTGACAGCACTGCAACACCAACTGAGCAATGGAAGCTAACCACGTGAGACACAGGATAGATTTTCTTAAGCTGACAGCTTAGTAAATTGCAGCGTTATTAACAGCAGACTTGCATTTTCTTAACAAATTAGGCACTCAGCAGAACTGCAAATACATGAGTCAAACAGCCAAGGCATGCTTTTAAGATGGACACAATGTACTTACATCAAAGTATGCTCCCGCATGTTCTAATATCAACTGAGTGGAATCTGGCTTATTTTTACAGTAGGTAACATACATCTGAAATTTGTCTGCCTGCAGAACAAAATGCAAATTTACAAAGGTTATCAGAGAGCATCATTCCTATCCCAAAGTTTTTACACCGCTATCAGAGGGCTTATCTTCCCTATCAAGCAACTCAGCTGTACAGAATCATATCTCCACTCAAACTGACAGCATACAAATATATATCAGGCAAGTAAGATTGAAAACAACAGTTATGTATATAAAAATAGGTTATTCAAAGCTAAGACAAACCAAATCTGCACACAGGTTTAGGCAACTTGCATACACTTCAAGAGCAGCTAAGGACTGGAATCTGACAGGAGTGCCCAAACTGTTGTTTTCTCAGTTAAAGATACACACATTTTACTTAAACGTGAAGGAAGAAGTACTTTTACAAATCAAAATGGGATCTGAGAGCAAGAATTCATTCCGTCATGCCTCCTATCCCCCTTTCTACTTCTAAATGTAAGTCTGACTTCATTACCCAAGTAACGAAGCAATGTCCAACATCTTCTGGTAATTGTTCATATTTTTCCAACTCCTTGAGAAATATACTGTGGGTAGAAAAGAAGCAAATAGTACAAGGCATATGAAACATGTTCATTACAGCAACCTGTTCGGATCTATTGTCTGTGAACAAAGGCCACTAGAAAACTTTCTGTAATACCAAACATGTAAGTTAAGGAAATAAAGGTAACCAGAACAGATAAAAATGTGTAATAAAAGTACTAATATGAAATATAATTCAGTAAAAGTTCTGATGACAAGATAAGAAATTGAACCAGTGGACATGCAGTTAATACGTAAGAATATACAAAAATCTAGTAATTGCTGTTGTTCTCTATCAAGAAGGTTTCCTACTGTTTTCAGTTTCAAGAAAAGCGTTCATCTCAACTGAAAAAAAACCCAAACCTTGCTTTTTGGACACTCAAGTTCTCAAGTTAACACAAAGCATACAAAGAACTGTAAAATCGGGGTCTGGAATATGCTAGGGTATATTTTATTACTTCAAAGAGTCATAACCCAACACAAAAGTATACACAACCAGGAAATAACAAAGAAGGAAGATTTCAGAGCAAGACTTCTTTACACAGATCCCCCTAAAAACCACTCCATTCAGAAGAAATGGACAAGTCTCTTATGCTCTGTATTCAAGTAAATGTAATGATGCTGGGGCATCTCTACAGAAGCTATGAAGAGGCAAAAAAGAGCTGGGAGCTCTACTCTTTCCCACTAACAGCTGGATTTGGATATCAGGAATGAAGGTTCTGAAAGAATGCAGAGGCTTAATGTTTGTGCTATGTTTGTGTTTTATTGAGTTCAGTGGTCTCCATCTCTTTAGGACAACTGATAAACCTAAAACAAAATTTTGGTGTATACAAAAAATTTCTTAAATGCTGAAAGATGCCCGAGACTAAAAAATACAATTCCTAATGGTGTACCTACCCTATGTGCAAAAAGCAACAGCTGAAATAATTTAGAAATGCAAGAGGAAAATCTTTCGACTTTTTCATGGGAAAGCATTCATTATTGATATACACAATATTTTCACTAGGAAATCCCTCAGATCATCATTTGGATTTAGCAGTAGTATGGAAATGGAAGATAAGTCACTCACTTATTGTGGAACTCATAAATTTCCTGCATGTTTCCAAAGATAATGTGTTCTTTGTTTACAATACCAGGCGGGATCTCCTCGACTCCACTTGTCATTTCCCATAGATACGTCTGCCCAGAACAAAAAAGATGTGTGAAAAGCCATGATAAATTCCGAACAGATGCAGCCAGGTATCTGTAAGTATGCATTCCTGGAGAGAAACTAGGCAAAGATCACACAGCAGCATCATCTTCAACTGTGACAGTGCCTGTTGTGTCAAATATACCTTGTGATTTTGACAGTGAAATACAAGTTCTAAAACTGACAATTTAACATAGTCCCTGAGACTTCATCATTTAAAACGCACAGTGTTCTTGACAACCTCTAATGCTTCAGGATATTCCTTATCAAGGTCATGTCTGCAGTCTAGAAGTTCATGCTTTGTGCAACAGCTACCACTGAACATTAGTTGCTTCAGCATAACAATTACTGGGCACTTTTCCATGGAATCTCACTGAATTTCTATTCAAAAAGTCAGCTAGTAGCAGAACATGTGATACAGATAATAAGAGAATTAGCACAAGCTCTCCCCTATTGCTAGCAAAGCAAATAAAGTAAACCCCTCCTTTTTCCCTTCTCTCTCTAAAACAAAACCCCACACACGATTATGAATTGGGAAAGGAACAAACACTGAAACTCAGTACTAACAAAAGCAAAACATACAGGGTGAATTCTGAAATGGCTGTTAACAGATGTAATTCTAAGTTTCTTCTTAACAGCATTAAAATGACTTAGTTTGATTCTATGATTCTGAATCAATCATGCTCAGCTGTTAAAATGAGAAAAAAAACCAGAAAGTAACGGATTGAATCCTGCCTTCAAAGATTAGTGAATAAAAGAAAACTCACATCCATGCATTCCCGGAGGTCTCTTACGTAAGCCTTTTCTGTCTGAATTAGCTCAGCCATAATGAACCTTAGGTGACAACAGAAAGAATAATCAAATCTCAGTCTGTTAGATCACTGTGAATGCGTAATAACCAGAACACATCTTTCTCCTCATCAGCTTTTGCTTTTCCACTGCAGCAAGAAAAATATGAGAACTGAAATGTGAAGAGAGACAACAGAGGAACGAAACCTAAGAGGTAACATCTCTCCATTACTAACCAGGACAAAAAGAAATGGGGAAGGAGATGGAATTTTTTCTCTAACACTTTTCATTGCTACAGTCATTTAACTTTTGTCTTGCTTCCTCCCCTTACACATTTATTTCACATTATTTCTAAAAATGAAAAAAGTACTTTAAAAAAAGTCTAACAGTTTCGAAAGTTTAAGATTCTGTCATGCTAGAATTATCTGTGAGAACAAGCATGTGAACAAATGGCAATAAGAGATACTGAGTACTATAATCTCTTTTTACCATTTAAATGATTTCTAAGCTGCCAGACAAGCCATGACAGTTGTTTCATTATCAGGATTGATTTATGCATTCTCATTGATTAAAAATAAATAAATGTATTACTCTTTCCTGCGGGCAGACTTTCGTTTTTCTTCGTTAAGCTCATGAGCAGCATCGCGCAGTTTCACCTCTGACCCAGGGACACTGGCTGGGATTATATCCAGCTGCAAGCTTTTGCTCTTTATTAAAGAAAGGAAGAATTAATTAAGGAAGGAGACAGGAGTAAAAGGTAGCTAAATCAAATTCAAGTAAAACTTGTTTGACTGTCATCACACTCAAATTTCTCTTACCGATTTATTGGAATCAGAGGAAATACCCAGAGCTTTCTCTAAAGAGGTCCTGTATTTCTCCATGCGCAGGGAAAAGTCTCTGTACCTCTTATCCACTGCTGTGACACATTTTTTAATCTCTGTTGCATGAGCATGCCCTTTTTCACAAAAGCCATCAGCCAGCTGTATCAACAACTTCACTCTCTCTTTGGTTTGCTATGAAAACAGGAAAATATCGAACAGTTACAAGCTCTACCTGTCATGCAGGGGGTCATTTTGCTTAACTGCTACTTAGTGCCATTACAGAAGGAACTGAAGAAGCTACCTTCCTCCCCTCTCTTCCCAGAACTCCCTCGAACAGATACCTTTTAACTAATAAAAATAGCACAAGAGTAATGTGGGCTTCCTTGGGCTTTATTATTACATGACTAGAAGCAGATTGTTTATTTTCCTTCGAAAAGTATGCTTCATATCTAACTCAGAGATTAAATTCTGCTAAGCAGGCCTTTCAGCATAGGTACTCTTGCATCAATATAAAAGCATTTTGATGCCAAAGAGGGTACTTTGTTCATTACCACTGAAGCACTGGTATTGGACCTGGCTCATAGTCTCAAGAATCTATCTAATTTAGACACCACAGAAATGCTGAGATGGAAGTAAGTCTTGTTATATGCTTTACTCTTCAATGGGTTAAGACTAAATTCTTTAAATCTATTCTATACTATGCTTTGTTGGCACAGAGCTGTTTGAGAGAAACTAACAGAAACAAGTAGTTACCACCAAATCTGTAAGTGCTTTTCCCAAATGACAAGCTGCCTAAGACTATGCACTTTCTTTCATGTAAATCATAAATCATCCACAATGGATGATGAGTTTATACATCCACCTCTCTCTCTGTCATGAGTGAAGCGTACTGTCAGGGCCCTTGCTAGCAGGGAGTTAAGCAAAATAGTCAATAAAAACTTGCCTCTTACACTATTGAAAAAATCAAGTTTGTCCTCTCTTAATTATTTTTGTTCCCTAATGGGAATCAGCAAGGGCTAGCATATCCTCCCAAGAGGTAGCAAAATGCCAAGGGAGTGATACAAACAACATTCTTTCAAAAAGGCCACAGTATCACCTACAGGCTGACAAAGGAAATAAAGGAGGACCAGTGCTGCTCTGCATACTGGAAGGAATCCAGCGAATCAAAGTCTGGAGCAAAGATCAGACAGAAGAAAATCCAGGTTTGAACATCTAAAGTGATCTCTATTCTTTCTGGATTTTCTTTTCTTCCTTCCCACATGTCCCCTGACCATCTCCAAGTCTCTTCTGAGGTGATCCTTCAGACAAACGAGTACTTGCTTACTTTCCTGGGCTCTATTATTTCTCTATGAAGGTTGGAGAGGCAGAGGGAGAAACAGGTGACAGTTTGAACAGGTGGTAAAACGAAACAGAGACAGACAAGGCTAAAAACTCAGGGACTTCAGTCATGCAATGGTTGTCTGCCTTTCACATGTGAAAACTCGTAAGCCTCAGGAATGACATCTGCATCTCTTTAAAGGCCTCCAGAGATGCAGAATTACATTCTGCTGCCTGACTGAAAAAGGTCTACAGTAGAAGCACAGAATACTTTAATAAAATGAGGTACCTAACAAATAAAGTGTTAATATTTTTACTATCTTCTAATTAATAAGCAGAATAATAATACAGCTTGTTCAATTTCATATCCTAAATGAACATTCAGTAATTCACAACCATGAAGATACAGAAGTGGAAATCTAAGGCCCTGAAAGGTATTGAAAATACTTTTAAGCTACCTCACCATGATTTTGTCATAAGAAATCAACAGCACATAGGGCTCATGGAGCTCCAATAACAATGAATATCTGCTGGTTATCTTCTGGTTTATTCTACTGTCAGCAGAAATACAGACAGAAAGCCACTGCAAGTACATAAATCTTGATGGGCACATCCTTGGGGGACTTTTTGATGGGCAGGGGGAATTCAGTTGTTTTATTTTGTTTCAAATCTTACATAATTCAACTTCTATTCAACCTGTTTATCAACAACCTGGACAAAGGAATAGAATTTTCCTTTCCAAGTTTGCTGATGATATGAAACTGGGGGGGGACTGGCTGTGTTGCCTCGGTGGGACGTTGACAGGCTGGAGAGCTGGGCAGAGAAATCTAATGAAGTTCAACAAGGGTAAATACAGGGTCCTGCAACCTGGAGAGAATAACTGCAAGGACCAGCATGGGTTGGGTGCTGATCTGCTAGGCTCTGTGGAGAAGGAGCTGGGAGACTTGGTGGATGAGCATGAGCCTGCAGTGCCCTTGTGGCCAGGAAAGGCCAACAGTATCCTGGAGTACATCAGGAAGAGTCTGGCCAGCAGGTGGAGGGAGGTGATCCTGACCCTCTACTTGACCCTAATGAGGCCACATCTGGAGTACTGTGTTCAGTTCTCGTATCCACAGTTAAGGAAAGACAAGGAGCTAATAGAGAGGGTCCAGCAGATCAACACGAAGATGGTTTGGGGTCTGGAGCATCTCTGTAATGAGGAGAGACTGTGGGAATTGGGCCTGTTTAGTCTGGAGAAGAGAGAGAATCTCACCAAAATACAAAATATCTCAATGGTGGCTGTCAGGAGGATGGCGCCAGACTCTTCAGTGATGCCCAGTGACAGGACAAGGACTAATGGCCATGAACTAAAACATAGGAAGTTCTATCTCAACTGAGCAAGAACATCTTTGCATTGAGGGTGGCAGAGCACTGACAGGCTGCCCAGGGATGCCATGGAGTCTCCTTCCGTGAAGACATCCAAAACCCCACCTGGACACATCCCTGTGTAATCTGCTTTTGGGGACCCTGCCTTGGCAGGGCGATTTGACTAGCTGATCTCCAGAGGTTCCTTCCAACTCCCAAGTATTTTGTGATTTTGTGATAATTTAAAAAATTTATTTTACCTTTGCTGTGATCTGAAATTCTTCATGTTCTTTTAACAACTCTTGAGTGTGCTGGATACTGGAACCAGTGGAAGTATGTGTGGATAAATAAAACTCTCCATTGTCATGAATCCATTCCAGAGCCTAAATAAAGCAATAATGAAGGAAAGTAAGAGAAAGGCAATATATTTTTACCAATAGAAACCATCAGTACGCATCAAACAAACACACAGTTTGACCACAGGTGAATTTTACTCTACGTCACTTGTGGCAATCATCTAATACCTCTACAATATTAAATGGTCCATAACTCTGAAATAATTCAATTAGTCTGTGAAACAATGCTTAGAGAATTAAAAATGATGTATGAAACCGAACACTTCAGGGAAGTCCACTACTGCAGGACTACAGCAGTCCACTATTGAAAGGTTCTAGCTAATTGTGTTCACAGCTTTGATAGTATACTCCCCAGCTGAGGAAAAAGAAAAAAAAAAAATCACATATTTGGTGCCACATGGGACAGCTATACTCAGAAATACACACATTCCAACTTGTAAAAATGTACATAAGACCACCAAGCGTGTAGGCCAAACTTTCCAAGCATGTAAGATTTAACTATCACTTCACTCTTGCTGACATGTATTCCAGCCTCACAAAGTGTGGTCTGTGCTCCTAGAAATTAAACCTGCAGCAGTGAAGGAACACTGAGATGTCTCAGTTAAACCAATTAATGTATGTATAAGTAGAAAAATACGAATAAAGAACTGCAAACTAAGATTGTTTCTCTTCCACATCCTGACACTTCATTTGCTTGCTATTATGAAAAATGCTGATATATGCAATTATCTGTGCTTTACCCACATTACCTGCTGCCCTTTTAAGCATAACTCAGTCGTGAGGAATCTCTGGCTCCTGGAAAAAGCAAGAATTGTCTCGAACTGATGCATAACAGTAAAAATCTAACCGACAACTGTTCTGCAGCTCTCAATACAGGCTTCCCATAGCAGCAGGCAGAGGGACGGGAGCTTAGAAACTTCTCGTTTCTGACAAAGCCAATAGCAGATGTTCAAAGAGTTTTATACAGCTTGCTTAGAACCACCTTATTACTAAATGCATGTGTATCTTCTGTATCTTCAGTAAATACACAGAACACTAGACAAAAACTTAATGCTCCAAGAGAAAAAGTAGTAGATTGCTAGTGGGTTTTCACTCTTCCCTTAAAAGGATGAACGGAAATTATGAGCATTATCTGTCCACACTAGCAGGAACAGGAAAAGATTTATCTTGGTGCACAGTAGATACGTATGTTTCACATACATAACCTTACACTGAATCAGGAAAGGCACTGTCTGTATTATAATTCCACCAATTCTGCCAATGATTTAAGCACATCAAAGCTGTCATGAAACAACGTCGATTCCCTTACTTCCACTTCAAATGCTTTTCCTTCTTGGTGCAAAACCTGAAGTGAGTAGCAAGCCTTTAAAATTCAACTCCAAATGTCAATGCCAGGATGCCATTTTCTTAAGTCACATACTAGTGCAGGTGCAAGCCTGGTGAGATGGGCCTATACTTTTCAAAGCTGCTGATGGAAACAAGCTGACAACTCTTGGACTTCTGTCAAAAAAGCAACATTTCAACCAACCACCTCTATGACATGTACTGTCATTCTAATGTCAATCTTTGCAAGTGCAGACTGATATGGACAGGCACAGCATGGCTACCACTGATATTACCGACATTTAATACTCACTTTTAACTTTTTAACCTCTGCCTTTTTCCAGTGGCATAATTACACAATGCTGGAATGAATGATGAACAAAAAGCTTTCCCTCCCCAAATCACAGAGTTTGGGTTGGAAGAGAACTTAAAGATCATGTAGTTCCAATTCCCCTGCCATGAGAATGAAATGTTGTCTTTTCATAACTTGCTGGAAGCTCTCTGGAGGCACAGTATGACAGGAAGTTCGACTTTATCTTAATTCCTACAGTTTTAGATCAGCTTACATTTCACCTGAGGTATCACTACAAGAATTGGAGAAATCACTTTAGGGATCAGGTAAGCCCTTAACTCCAAAAGAATTTGTGAATCTACCATTGTGCTTGCAAACTACGGTATCTTTTCCATCACAAGGGCATCAAGTTCTGAAAGCACAAAGAACAGGTTCTTCCAAATTCCAAAAAGACATCTAAATGAAAACAGCAGTATTTCCATATTTTTGGCTAATCATTGTGGAGTCCCACATATAGTTTGGTTCGCTTTGCTTTTTGATGACTGAACTGGTGATTGCTGAAAAATGGGATTTACAATGAAAATGCTGACAGATCTTTATCTCCAGTGTTTGACTGTTAGTTAGTAATCTCTATACAAAAACAAGTAGATCATGTGCTTGTCAAAGGTTTAAATTAAGGTTATTCAAAAGTGGGGTGGGGAGGTGAGGGCAGGGGGGCAGGAAATGGATGGTGGTGGTGTTTTAAAGAAGTATCAGACTTCAAATTCACTCCAAGATACATCTAGCATTAATTTCTTTGCGATAGCATGAAAGGCAGACTTGAGACTTCTTTCAAGAGAGCAAACCAGACCAATAGTATTTAAACTTTTGTCTAAATCAGCTGTCAAAAAGAAATAAAAAATCAAGGTTTTGAGCTCTTTTAAGAGGATCTGACTATATTTTACACTATGGACATTGTATCCTTTTCAGCAGAACAGGAACGGATACCTTCCTTTCTTTGTCTTATAACCAGTGTCAAAAAAAAAAAACAAAACAAAACCCATCACAGATCAATCTACTTACCACTTCCACCTTGAACCCCCTATTTATTTTTAACACGTGTTTTCATTAGTGAACGAGATTTTTTTGTGTGAGTGTGGTATACTTAATAGTTCTTTCCAGACTGATAAACTTAACAAAATACCAAGAGGTGGATCTATCATGCAGGAAACCATGAAACCAACTACACAAAGAATTGAAAAACCAAAGTAATTCAGTTATTATTGTTTAATGAGTTATCCAACTTGTCAGATTTCTAGAACTGCCAATCAACTTAATTAGATATTTTTCATCCAACATCTGAGAAAAACGCTGCTGCCTGTAATTTCCCCAGACAAATTAGGTGTGTGTGTAAAAGTTAACAAGCATAACAATTTGTCAAACACAAGCCTGCAGAAATTAGATTTGCCAGTACCAGATGAAGCTGGCAGAAGCAAAACATCACCTTTAAGTTACAACAGACACATTGCCTCACAGAATTTAGTTGTTCTGTATTAAAGGGAAGGCAAAGAATTCAATTTGCTACTTTTATCCTTCTGATGTTTTAGCCATTTGAAATATTGAAGGCAATGACAAATTTGTTACTGTGAGAAGACAGTGTATGTCAACCTTCAATCACACCAAATAGGATTTTCATATTAAACCCTCACCTGCTTGGCACTTCTTTCAAACACCACATACTGTTGGCATTGATCAAGACGTCTTTTACGCATGGTCCAATAATGCAGCACACGGTTCTCCCTCTGGAAGAGTTCATTCAAGATATCTGAAGAAATGAAAAGAGAGCTTATGACAACCAAATTTAAAATATCACACTAAAATCAGAAGAACTAAGTACTTTGCATTGTAGAATTTACTATACACTTACTCTTTCTGTTAGTCTTTACTTTGCTTTTTTCCTGACATTAATGAAACACAGAATGTTCCTTTTTCATTACTTACAGAACTGCTGGTTAAAGAAACTAGAAATGCAATTAAAACTTACTACTGACACCTTTTTTCCTCTCAAATATTTGTCACATGGGGACTGCCACTGCTTATAGCAGGACTGAAAATGCAGGCTGGTAAAGATGGCATTTGATAGGGTTTCCTCAGAAAGAATGAGCATGCAAAAGTAATCACAACATGCTTAACACATTATATTACTTGAAGTAAAAAAAGGGAATTTTTAATGTATCAGTCTCCTATAAAGTATTTTAATGATTTAATACAGATGAACAAATTTACAAACTCAGGTCAACGCAAGATCAAATGCAGCATAAGCAGACACTATACGTACAGAAACCCAAGTAATAAAATAGGCTATTACTAATTTTGTAATTCTCCATTGAAAAAAAAAATCAAACCCAAAAGTACATAATTGAGTAAGCTTACTTGTTAAATATGAATGTTCACTGAAGCTTGACAGAACTTCCAGGTAATCAAATAATGAACTCCACAGTTTGTTATTACTGAGTATCAGAAAATTCACATCCAAATACCACATGTCCAACCTTTTAAATTCTTCCTAGCAAAGACCTTGTGCTTACAACATGCACAAGACCTTATCTGAACTCTGTTTCTTTAATGCTTATGGTTTTTCCATCAAACAAAGAAATTCTAGTAGTTTCCTGTGAAGCTCACTTTACCCACTGCTGCTTCCAGAGCAGCAGCCCTACTTGACTTGGTAGCTACTGCAAACCCAGAGGGACACTGAGACCCCTGGAGACACTCAATGTCTCCAGAACCAGGTGGTTCTGTTGGAATTGCATAGAGCCAAAAAGGACGTCCAGTAGAAGCAGAAGAGACCACAAAAAAGGCTTATTCTTTACACCAACACTTCACTTGCTTTTCTACTTCTATCCAGAGCTGGCTATTTTCCATAATCCATAATTATGAGTGGAGGCTATCAGGCGCTAGGAATCTTACGCTCTCTGCATTCTGTTCTCCTACTGTGCAGCTCCACCATGTTTTACATTGCAAAAGCTAACAACTCCAAGAAACAGTTTGACAGAGAAGCTCAAATAATGGGAAGCCTGAGGGGAAATGCATCTTTGTCTACCTCATCAGAGATCTGGGACCAAACACAACCACTTGTCACAGACTCCCTGAGGATTATGAAACCTGTCTGCATCACTGCCAACATCCTCCTGCTTACAAGCACCATATTCCCACTTGCTACAGGGTGCTGAGATCACCCAGAATCTGCTTTTGGTTGCAACGTGGTCACTGTGGCCAAGGTTTTATTTTTTTGCTGGTCAGGCTCCCCTCAAATATGCCTCAGCTGATCCATCCCTTAGCCAAGCTATGAGCTGATCTGCTGTGAGCCTCCCCTGCTTTCTCAGTTTTATTTCTGCCTTATGTCACCTCCAAAACACTTGCTCAGAGTAAATGCCAGATTTCAGGAGGCAGGGAGGTGGAGTGGGTGGGACACAATCATCATTATAGAATGCAACACACCCAACTGGACACACCATACAAAAAAGAGACATCTTGATAGTGACGCAAGCAAAGTAGTTCTGACAAAGAGCAAGCGAGGTGAATTTAGCAAATTGGAACAGCATTTGTTCTGTCAGGACATGATACAGATGGCAAGGCAGTGAGAGATATTTGGCTGGGCACTGTTAGTGTTAGTGCCATTAATTTCTTGGACTGACAAAGAGGAGAAAAAATATTCTATAAACTATTCTAAGGAAGTTATAGAACATCAGTATTTAATACTATGTTTGGAAAAGCATCTCTGTATCTCAAACCACCTGAAATACAGTCCCTGTTGTTGTCATTTACTTTGATTCTGACATTTGTTAGGATTGTTCCCTAAACTTTTAGCTTCTTCTCCAGGCTCAGAGAGCACTCAGCTGTCTCAGTGCATCCTGGCACCTTCTATCAACCTATCTAAAAATATAAGCACCATTAGACAAGTCCCTGAACCGTGCTCAGTCGCAGCCTGTACAGCAGAGACAGGTAACACAGATGCACACAGACTTAGCAGCCAAAACAAAGATGAAGATGCTCTCATTTCTGAGCTTACAGCAACTGTCACCAACTCAATCCACCAGTCACAGCACAGTTGTAGGGCACAATTCCTTCCTAAATGAGACAATATTTGGGTACCCTTAACTGCATCTCAAAGAAATTATTTATGCAGGTATGCAGGGACATAAGGGCACCTCTCAGAGTTCAGTACCACTGTAATTCCTGTTCCCCATGAAGCATGTGCTTAGCTAAACTTTGCCTAGAATAAGACATCACATTAAAACATCATTTTTCCAGATAACTTAATCTGCATCTGGGAATAAGGATCAAGTACACCACTGAATGAGGTTTTTGAAAAATATTCAGCAGTCTGCAGAAACTCAAGGATTACTCAAGTTTTTAAGGCATTAATTTATAAACTGTTCACTGATTGCAGTCTGCCAGTTTCAAGCATACCTCTGAGTTGTAATGCTCTATTAGAACACATGTAACCTCTCTTTCACTAAAATAAACAGTTGATGTTTTCCTCGATTCAGAAAAGAGGTGAAAGGAGAACTTGAAGAACAGAGTGAACGTTTATATTATTTGGTCAGCTACCTCCATACCACTAAGACCTAACAGGAAGGAGTACCCACTAGTTCTATCTTAATTAATATTTAATTCTCAGTATCATATATTATATGGTCTGTGGGGGGAAAAGTATTAGAGCAATAGCTTATTTTTTTCTACTTGCGGATTTCTGCTGGTTTTTTGTTGCTTTTTAAACATGTATCACCCATCCAGAATTTTAAATATATGCAGAACATGCACAACACTATGGTTCTGACATGGAATTATTATTCTTAAGGTTATTAGTAGAAATCTTTCTATCCTTTTCTCATATGAGCACATTTACCTTTCTCAGAATGATTGTTCCTATATAGATTTCAAAACTGAATTTTAAAAAATTTTGTCTAATACTCAGTAAGTGTGGTAGCTACAACCTCCTTCTCGCTTCTGCTCTGTTTTGTCTCTTACTGAAAGAAGAGCTAAGTGACAAATGTCAGTTTCAGTTATTGAGACTGTTGGCATTTGTGTTGAGATTTTGTTTTGTACAGTTCTATAAACGTTGGGGAGAGAGGAAAAACAACCCTTTGTGGTAGCTCTAAACACTCAAAGTTTCAACTGCCACAGTCCATTTATTTCCTCAGGAGTGAAAATATGGCCAATATCCTATTTCTTTCCAACATAAAAAGTTCAATACAGGAGGATCTTCAACTTGAGTACTGTCAGACTTCAACTTGAGTTACTCGAGTAAATTTCCTGGATAAATTAAACATGAACTGTTTTCCCATTGTAGTTGAAGTGAAACAGTGAACATGTCCTTTTCTAATAGAGTCATCAAGCAAATTAGAGCGGAAGTGACCTCTGGAGGCCATCTATTTCAATCCCCTCTTCAAAGCAGGACTAACTTCAAAGTTTTCCAGGGGCTTGTTCACCTATGTTTTAAAAATTCTTAGGGGTAGAGATCCTACTACCTCTCTGGGCTACCTGCTCTAATCTATCTTGCTGTAACACTTTCTCCCATTCAGAATTTTCCTTGCTGCAACTTTTTCTCTGGACTTATTGCCATGTTCCTCTTAAGTCTGGCTACATCATATGCCCTTTGGGTATGTGCAAACAGCATTTAATTAGAAATTAGACTTCTCTGGTTTTGAGACTGTAGCATGGCCAGAGTATTCAGTCACAGCTTCAAAATGCACAGAGCAGAATATGTTTGGCAATTAAATTATTAAAATGCAATATTTACTTCTGAATCTCTCTGATCTCTGTTCTGCTATCACACCCATCAGTTATGCACACCCTATTAATTTTTGCACTTTTGTCCCTCAAAGCCCTACAGGTCTCTCTCTCTCTCCCCATTCCCTAGAGTGCTTATTACACCTTAAAGCTGCACTGCGTATTATTAATCTTAGCAAAAGCCAAGCCTCATGCAGTAGCTCTTTCCAGCTTCACCTCAGCTACTACCTGTCTACACATCCAGATGTAAGTTACCCCATACTTCATGAAGTTCCTCAACACTGGTTCAAACTATCTGAAGAGCTCAAGGGCATCGTACAAGCAATAATCTCGTATCACTCAGGCACTCCCAGGGAACTTGTAGAATGTATGACACCAACACACTGAATAAGCTTACAATGATCAGTTGCCATTTGGCTTCACACCAAACATTATCATGTGGAAGTTTACTACCTCATTGTCTCAATAAAAGCAGCACATTTGAGTCTCAAATAGAAAGAAGATTAGGTATAAGTAGCAGATAAAAGAATTCCAAGTAACTTCATTTGAGTATAAGAGACTTTGAAGACTGTCAGCTTTTTCAAATTATGCAAGCAATTTGTTTCCTGTTAAGCCTGACATAACTCTTTCCACTTGGGCAGGCTTCAGTACTCCATCACCACACATACCACAGCACATGATGATCACATTCTTGTGAGAAGAAAGAGAAAACGAATCCCCTTACTTTTCACTTGTTGTTCAGGTGCTTTGATGTGTGTCACCATCCCTGGCATGTTGACACTGTTCCTGTGCAGGTATTTCAGGAAGACATCAGCATTTCTCCGAGCCAGTGTGCAGGCCTAGAGAGTCAGAGGTACAGCTTTATTTGAAGATGCACAAATACACTTGCAGAAATGATTAAAGATCTTCCTAACCCCCTTCTTGTACATTTGCCACCCTATTCAGTTTTGGAAAGCACTGCATGTTAAATCTTTTCTACAAGTAAGCCACGCCAACCCAACTATTAAAACAGATATTCTGCCAAATAGCAGTTAAACCTTACCTGGTAGAGAAAAAAAGAAAGCAGACAGACAACCCCAAATAAAATGCTACTCCTCTTTTCTGAAGAACCTGAAAAGCAACTACTTGCTCTAGGGCTTTCAGCATGACTCAGAGGTCACAGAGAAGTTTGTGTAGTGTATGTGCCACGTGTCACCTGAAGTTGCTTACTATGTTAAACAGTGCACATGCTTATGTACCCCCTTCCATATTCCAAAACATCCATTAGTACTTTAAAGAAAAAGTGAATTTTCTGCTGAAATGAAACCAAAAGCGCTAAAATAGTAATACCTGCTCTTAAAATACTAAGGCAAGGCCTTGAGAGCTTTCAGTCCTTGCCACTATATTGGAAGCACTCAGCTCAGCTGTTGTGCTTATCTTAACATATATCAAATACTAAATATGGACTGTCAGCCTCATTTTTAACATGCAAATTATGGAAGGCTACTTTAAAAGGTTAGATAAAGGTAGAATGGTTTGATACAGTAAAAAAGACACTAAGTCATTTCTCATACAATTTTAAAACAAAGATTAGTAATTCATGCCAGCTGCAGAAGGATCCATTAGGCTGTATACTTCGAGTTCTGTTAATATGTTTTTGAGTGTTGTAATCTGCGTAATGAGAACAAAAAGATTTTAACGGAAGTTTTATTCTGTTAGTAGCCTTTCATGGTGATGCTGGAAAATGCCCTTGATAACAGAGTTAGTTACATTGCTCTGCAAGTACATGCTACACATTTAATTCAGTATGATCAATAACCTTCTTCACTAGGACATTAGTTAGGAACAAAAATCTTTCATTTATCCGAAGACTACTACACAAAACCCAACTACTCCCAGCTGCCCGTCTAGCAATTTCCTCCTTCCTATTCCTCTGTAGTCCCAGTACATCTGAGAGCTGCTCTGATGCACAGGCAGCAATGGCACTGTGTGACTTTCACTCCTCTTCCAAAGCAGCAGCCTTTAAGCATTCTTTACAGTGATAGTTGCTCAAAGCAGTGACTTCCAATTCCTCTCCAGTCACACTGGGAGATGTGACATCTACTGAAGTTCAACAGGAAATGTATTTATAAAACTGGCTACAATTTTATGCACTTGGCAGTATTCTCTTAATCACTGTCAGAAGCAGTTAACACACCACTTCCCACATCTTTGCAGTTGGGGACATACCTGTAGTTTGGAACAGGCACTGCTGCTTTCCACAGCCACGTCAGCACTGTAAGAGCTGTTTGCCTGCATGCTTCCCAAGACACAGGAGATCACAAAAAAATCCCCAACCTTACCTTTAGAAAGGCTTCCTTCTGCTCCAGGTGTTTGCTTATCATGGGAGTAACATGATCTGTTTCAGAGTTGGGACCCAGTTTGTCTGCTCCCCCACACCAATCTTCCTCTCGCTTATATTCTTGCTCCAGGCTTTCCAGCACACTGCACACCTTTCAGGAAAAAGGAGACCCATTCAGTAAGGCAAAAAACCAAAATTCAGGCCTCAAAACCAAGAAAACCAATCTACCCTTACATATACCCTCTAGCTTCTGACATGTTTTGACTGGGATTTAAGGCAACAAACTTTGGCTGTAGGTTTGCAAGCACTGGCCTGCTTATGTGGAATTGTTCAGAGGCTGTCCCTAAAATTATTCATCTTTCTCTGCCTCTGTGACTGCATAGTTCTGGATGGGCTCAAGCTGTAACTGCAGAGGAAGTAACCTTGTCAACCTCTCCTCAAGGTTTTCTGTGGACAAATAGATTAAGCTGATTTTTATCTGGCTCCCACACAAAAACCAGAAAATGAGTAAATACAACCAAATCTCATCAACCATTTTTCAAGTAATGCTGTTTTATGCCACACTGAGGAATTAACCAAGGCAGATCACAGATCACATAGCATTTCTGTACCTGTTCAGAAGTTTTATAGAAGGCAACAGAGGCATTCACAAGCTTGAGACGGTCCTCCATCTTCAGCATCAGCTGTTGCCAGTGGGAAGCGACCTTCTCTGCACACTCCCGGATCATATCCATATCATAGTGATTAGCCTGCAGCATTGCCTCTGCCTTCTGCTGAACCTGCAGGGCACTTTGATGTGTTTTCTGACAAGAGGTGAAAAGTCAGGAGTTCAGTGGAGCACTTCAATTCATTTACTTGGACACCTCAGACGCTCACATTTCCACTTTGTCAGTGACACTTCTATACATGCATAAACACCCATCGACTAAAAATTACTGTAAAATAGTAACTGTCTAGCATTAAGCCACATGTGACGTATCTACGCTGCATTACATGTTGTTGTAATTATGAATTTCAGTTTGATTTTCTTTCCCTTCACAGTGAGAAAAAAGAAGATGACAAAAATGTATTTTATTTTGGCAACCTTTACAGCTTTAACTTCAGTCTTTTGCACATCAGTAGTGAGCAAAGGAAGGTGCAGGTATGCAGACCAACAAAAAAGACAACTGTCTATTGACTGTATGCAAATTTTTTTAACCATATTTCTCTGTGCAGAGAAATACTTGCCTAAAAACAAGTAATATAAAAATACTAAGTATTATTCTATCTGAGTAAAGAATGGCCTAGGAAACAGATTTTTTTAAGCTTCCTCGTAATTTATTCTTATATTGACAAACACGTAGACGTCTCATGATTTTTATACTTGAAAGTTACCAAAGCACTCAAAATGAAGGTGCATACAATGCAAACTGTAATTAAAAAAAAAAAAAAAAAAAAAAAAAAAAATAAAAAAAGGGAAAAAATAAAACTCTANGACGTCTCATGATTTTTATACTTGAAAGTTACCAAAGCACTCAAAATGAAGGTGCATACAATGCAAACTGTAATTAAAAAAAAAAAAAAATAAAAAAAAAAATCAAGAAAGGGGAAGCATAGAACTCTACCAAACAGGAAACAAACATTAAAGAGTTACTGCAAGGTAGAGTACTTCTGATAATAGTCTACCCAAACAATCATAATATTGCTAATATTATCACTAAGTTACTCATTAGTGCATGTAAATGAATAATATTGCACTTCAACCAATCTTAAGAACCCTGCCTATATTTTTTTGCAGCAATATGACCAACTTGATAAGTTTAATTTGAAGCCAAGGCAGGGGGATTGACACATCACCATACACAAGTTTCAGCAAAACCTACTCTCAAATAAAAATGGAAACATTAGAGGATGACCTCAGAATACACAAAACTACCACTTCCTGGTCCATTTATTCTAATTTTTTTTTACATTTAGCATTACAGGCTATGTTCAAATTACAAATGAAAACACTATTTTCAGAAAAATTGCTGTGAACAGCTATCACCTTACAAAGATGCAAAAGGCACTGAGAAGATGTCCACCTGGAATTGCAACTTCAAAATAAATAAGAACAAAAACCACCTTCTCATTAAGTGTTTTTGTCTCTTTGCCATGAGTTCAACAGCTTTTCCTAAACTGAAAATACTGTAGCATGAATCCAAGAGTGCTGTTTACAGAGAACTGTAAATACAAGGCTATGGTCAGTAAAATGGTGCTTTTACCTCTATGGCATGTTGAAACTGCTCATGTTCCCTCTGTAATTGTTCTGCCTCCTGCAAAGAGCTAGCAGTGATAAGCCCAGCATTTAACATTGACTCTCCATTTCGGATCCAGCCCAAAACCTGTAACAAAAGAGAAGACCATGAAATATACAATTCCACTGCCAACCAACAAAAAAGCACTACTGTAGGGGCAAAAACATTTAGGGTCACATCAGCACTAGAATCAATAACTAAATAATTTGTTAATTACATACTACAGTGAATGACATTCACTACAATTTCACCAACTAACAACTCCAGTTTGCAGTCAACTACTATATGCTTGTGGCTTCAGTTCATATTCTGAAAAAGGTTGTGCTTCTGTTTCTGTCACCTGAAAACATGGAACAAGTTACAAGCAACAGCTGCCTAAAAGCCAGTCTTAGTAATGCAAACTGAGGATATATAGCTTAGTAAAAAGTATGCACATAATTTTGAAGAGTAATGTTGAGGAAAATGCGATCACTGAGTGTCCTTCTAACTGCTTAAAGATTTTCACTGTTCAGAATGTGCCTTCTTTGATGTGTCCAGTGAAACTGGAAGAATCCATGGCTGGGCAGAAGCCTCAGGAGGCCACTTTATACATTCCTTATCAATAGCAGGAACATGCAACTCTTAAGACCTCTCCCAAAAAAAAGAAAAAGAAAAAAAGGACATTTTCTCCCTCTTTTCACCAGCTTTGTTTTTCCCTCTCCTCTCTCCATCAGGAACATTATCTCATTCCCTTGTTTAGACTCCTCTCATCTTGCTGACCACAGTCTCTTCAATCTCTTCCATATGAAGTCAGTCACCTTATTTTTCTAGAACACTGCACTTTTATGAGCTCTCTCCAGCTGATAACCGTAACTCAGTCATAATTTTTCAAATGCTGAGCAAAATGGGACATAATTCAGGTTATTTACTGTCATCTGTACAACTCTTCTATGGAACTGCTGCCCAACCAGTAATTACCCCTGTATTTATTCAGCTGATTATTCTTTCCTGTACACCATGCTCTGTATTTTTCACTATTAAAACTCATATCCTTCTTAAAGCACAATTCTCCCATACGCCAAGATAATTCTGAACTGTAATCCAGCGTCTTCTGATGAACTCAAACCCCTTTTCCAGCTTCTCCTGATTTTAACTTCAAATTTAATAGCATAATTTCTAAAATGTAGATTTGCTGACTGAGAACATGAACTAGTAGTATCCAAATATAGACAAATACGATTTTTTTTCGTTTTTAAATCTGTGTTCCAATCCATTGAGTCTCTTAATAACTTTTGTTACTGAGTATGTTTTTTCAGCAAGTTATCATTCTCGGTAATGTAGTCTCATATAACATTGTCATAGTAAGTTAGGGCCAGACAGACTGAGCTACACTACGTTAAAAGCTTTGATACTGCTTTTCCACCCCTCCCAGAAGAGATGTTATCTTGTCAGAAAAAAAAAAAGGCAGTGTATCAATGGAAACTTGATAATTAACGATTAATTAACCTGTGTTAGCCTTTTCTCCTTTTGTCACTGTTCAGTTTTAATGATCTACTTGTTTCAATATTTTTCCTGGGAACTGTGTTAAACCAGTTGTCCTGTAATCCTCCTTTAGCTAGTCCTTCTCCATTTTTGAGAAGTAGATGTTGAGTTTCAGGCCTCCTGAATCTCATCCAGTCTCCTGATGTTTGGAAACAATAAGCATTAATGTCTATTACATTATTTCAGGCAGTTTCCTAGGTATTCCAGAGTGAATTTCTCTAGACCCAGTTGATTTGAACTTCACCAGTTTTTCTAACTTTTTCCTACTAATTGATTTTAGACCTTTAACTACTGCTAATAAATATATTAACTACCAAATCAGTTAGCTTTTAACACTAAATATTCTCATCTAGTGATCCACACATGACACTACCCATCACAGCATTAATGCACTAAGTAATCAGGATGCTACGACTGCACTTGCAGACTGGAAACATGGGCAGAACCCAACAAAACGACCTATTAAAACACAATTCATCAAAAACTGAAAGGCACACGGGTCTACAGCCAAAGTACACTCTAACGTGTCGGACAGCTTGAAGCAACTGAGGTCTAGCCATCCTGACACAACATCCATTCCCTCAAATCTCCCCCACAACCTCACCCTCTGACTTACACTTAGCCAGATTGTGACATTGTTGTGTTTTTAATGCAGTTTTTGCCATTTCTACCTGCACAATGAATAGCTAACCAGTTTTTTTTCCATCCTGACAGCATGTATTCGAATTCTCCTATATAAATTCTGGAAGTCTGTAGAAAACAGTAAGTCTATAGTGTAGAAGAGAGGGCATGATAGCACCTTCCAGATGTGTAACTGGGTGCACATTCTGGTCCTCTGGGGAGAAAGCACTGGGTCAGGTGAGCCTTGCAAGAAAGGGGAAGATGGCTCCAGCTTTGGAACAATGGCTCCTACTGCAAAGGTGACACTGCAGAACATAGCCTGGGGGCACACAGAAGGGACCATGAAAGCAGCTGGGAGATCCTAAGCAGCTAAGGCACCTGGGGATTTTTAACACTCAAGGGAGAAAAGCCTGGGTAAGCCTCAGGAGCAAGAAAAAGGGCAGCTTCTGAGGGAAGCAGATGGGTCCAACAGACTGTAGATACAAACTATACATGGACAAATAAATTGCCTGCAAGAACACAGAGGCAGATTTTTTTTTTTCAAATTCCTTTCTTATTTTGTCTTATGAATGTTATTCTAGGCTCCTTCTCTACCTCAAAAAGTAATTCTCCCAGGTACAGTGTAACAAAACACACCTTTTTAGGGTTCTTACACATCTTCAGAGAATTTTAATGAAGGAGAATGCTTAAGCAGCACCAATTGAAAGCTCCTCTTGACTTGGCACCCCATTATTTACAGCAGCGACAGCTAGAACAGAACATGCCATTTCAAACACAAAGACTTGCCCTCCTACTTGGTGCAGGTCAGGGTGCAAGTGCACAAGCTGGTGAAATTCACGGAGGAAATCTGTCATCAGTACTCTCCCCTTCCCTCTGCTCTGACTCAAGGGAAAATATAAGCATTAGAAAATAGGGAGCCTGTTCTCCTTCCAGGGGTGCTGCCTTCAGGGTTTGTTGGCATGTTCATGTTCCCACCACCTCCCTGTGTGAGTGGATCACAATCCCTCATCTTTCCACTCAGCCTTCAACAGGCTAGAAAAGCATCAGTAGAGCATCAGCAAAAGTGTGAAAAAGAGAATTTCGATCTCTTGGGACACTTGAAAAGGTCAGGTAGGTAGATCTGTAGATAAATGCTTGATTTAGGATTAGTTTATTGGACAGATTTTTGACTGTAACTAAACATAATCACAAGACAACCTGATTCAGTCTGCTGTCTTAGCTACATTTTCATATCCATATGGCACTACATGGAGTGCCAGGATAACCTTCCTGAGTAGTATTTTGGGATAGTCAGAGCTCAAGCACCAAGCTCAAAGATCTGCTAGTGAAAACACAAAGCAGCTCAAGGTACTCTTGAGGGCTGAAGTATCTGTACACCATTGTACATATATGAATACATAGTTATATGTCCAAGAACACACACCATGATCAGAACAGCAGAAAATATTGCACTGAAAAGTCTCAATGAGCATAATGAAACCAACTGGATTGGGTTTGGAGCTTGGTACAAATTTTGACCTTAAGCACAGTAAAGCATTCATTCTACAAAGTGAGTATGTGGAAATGATTGTAGCAGGAAGTAATCCAACAGCTGTATGTTAGGTGATTAATAAAGAAGGTTTGTCTGGCAAACACGTAGCTGGAGTTCTGGATGAGACAGACATTCTCATAAATACTACTCTGCCTCCACCTACTCATATGTCCCTGACCTGTAAAAAAGTGGTCACATTTTCCTTTCCATGTTCTTTTCCTCACATACAGCTGTCCCTTTTATTTCAGTCAACATTTTCTTTCCCCTATCTTCCATGGTTTTTCTACACTGTAATTTTCTATCTGGTTTTGCCCTTTCTGCACGTATTACACATCAAGTTGACAAGCAAATTCTTTGCAGGTTTTCTTTAAACCTCTGTTTGTCTTCTGTCTCTTCTGCTTCCTCCTAGTCCTGAGGCTTGATATACAAAATTTCAATACCACAAAGCAGAACTGGTACAATAGTTAAGGAAGAAGAAATACTGAATGTTTTTGTCTACTCTCTGTGCTTATTTGATAAAAATTCACTAAGCACCAAGTTTCATTATCTAATATGGAAGAGAATCTTTGCAAGTATTTGTCTAAATTCCTGTAGTGTTCCAGTCTAACCTCTTCACATGACTACAAGCTACATACTTGTATATATTTTATATAAATACATGTGTATTTTTGTGCATGTGTGAAAATAGAACAGCAGTTGTATTTCTTTGGCAGGAAGAATTTAAATGGAAATACTGTTAGAATTCTTGCTATGGAGACAGTATCTACGTAATAAACATGCTTACACCCAGTTCACCAGCAAAAAAATCTAATAGAAAATCACAGCAATTGAACAGGAAAACCATGTGTTCACTGCTTCAGGCAACAAAACACAAACAAAACAGACTGAAGAGAAGGTTTACCACTTCACTTTACTCTCAAAGCACCCTCTGTGACCTGCTGACCTATATAGTTCTTCCCAGGACAGAAGAGACAGGAGAAGATCATGCTTCCTTAATCATGCTTAATAAAAATCAAAATAAATCAGATGTGGTTTTCTAAAAAGGCAACTGAAATCACAAAACTAAGAGTTACTAGCCTCAAAGCATTCTAAAGGGCCCAAAAGAAATCCTATGAAACAACGTATTAACATTCAGATTGAGTTCCATTCAATTTTCAGGCCTCAGGCTAGGCAAGTATTGCAGGTGAATTTGTACAGTAAAATCTAGACAAGTAATACACGAACCTTCTGCCAGCTACATGTTCATATATGACTGTCTGAAAGTTCACACATATTATGGCATTTAATTCAACATAAAACCCCACTCGATAGAGGTGTGTTCTACAAATACAAAACAGAATATGCTTTGTTTTCCAAATCCCAGTCTACCAAGGAAAGACAGCTGGCTATCTTAGTGTACTACCTATGCCTTTACTATAAGAAAAACTTTTCCAGTACTTTCTTAAGAATCTAAATTTTAGCTTCAGTTTCAATCAGAGCTAGCAGTGGTTAAAAAAAATTAGTAATTTCTTATAGAATGATCTACAAATCACATAAAAAGTGCAATAGAGGTATTCCCCTAAAATCCATGATGTTCATCATCTGCCTGCCAAACAGGTTTTAAACATGTGTCTTTTTTATAACATTTAATTTGCATACAAACAAAGCTAGTGAACCAAAGCACTCACTCTATTGTGGGAGTATGCAATTTAAATAACTACTTAGTGTCTCTTTGAAATATTACCAAAATGCTATATTCTGTTATTTTCCTGAATACTATTTCAGTATCATGCAAATTCACAATTTCTTTTTCTTACTAACCCATCCCATCCAAACCCACTGACGTACTATGAGGTGATGAGAATGCCTCAGCTGGCATTATTTCTTTTAATTTTTTCCTTCCTTTGCAGATCTGCACTCTTTTCCTTCATCCTCAAGATAAAATGCAACTGAGTACAGAAACTACCCTGATCTGCAACATCTTTATTTCAATCATTACCCAAGTGAAAGGAGGAATTTGCAATTTACACTTACCAAGATAAGTTACAACACAGTTACAGTAGAGTATGCAAAGCCTTGAAATGGAACATCAGGTATTTGATTGATGCCTATATTGCACTGACAGCAGACAACTATCAGTTTTTTGCATTCCTTTAATTCAAAACCACACAGAGACTTTGCATCTGCTACTGCAGAGCAGCCAACCACTCCCTGAAAATACTTTGGGAACCTTCTATTCACCTCTCCTAATCCTAGCTGGACCCCTTTCATATTACTTTGCAATTTGGGAGTTTTCATTCAGTCTCATTATAGGCCACAGTAATACAATAAACTTCTGTGATGCTGCCAAGCATGAGCAAGATAAACTCTTACCTTTTTTAGTTTCTTGTTCCTTTTTAAAGCTTTCACCTACTACAGTGGCTTTCCCCACGTCTCAAATTCACCAAAGGTTTAGGTGTTTATCAGACAAAGACCTCAAAACTTGCCACTTTATTGCCAGAAGAAGCAAAACTGTTTTTCATCTCCAGAAAAATAACTATGTTGATATTATGTTATCACTACTTCTAGATGTTTCAAACAATAGACCCAGAAGTATTAAGTCAGTATGTGGTTGCAGTCCTAGAGAGAAGGAAAAGGAGCAACAACACACATGGACCTTTTTAGGGAAAAAAGGCCAATTTTATCAAGCGGAGAGCTTGTATTTAAAGCATGTTACGAGAGACTAGAACAGCACAGTAGCTCTTGGCTAGTTGGGATAAACATCCAGGAGACCAGGCCTCAGGATGTATCCCATGGGAAAAACAACAGGTGTTAATCTTTATTATGAATTTCACTCTGTTTTTCACCAGATTCTAAGTTGTTTTTGACCATTTATCACCTTGGGAAATTTCCTTTCTGTCTGCAGCTAACATCAGCTTATCAGCCTGAGAAGCAAGAAGGACTCAGGCTTGAGAGAAAAGATTCTCGAGCTGTAATTTTGCAGCTCTCTAGGTGTCTCTGTTCACATCAGTGTGCAGGGACTATGACTGAGCACTGGTGTTCATCACCATACAGCTGGTAAAAACATGAGTTTAACATTAGCTCAAATCACTCTACACTTCAAATACTTGACTTGTATCTACAGAATATCAGAGTAATTTGGCTTGGAAAAAACCTTTACGACCATCAAGTCTAACTGTTAACCCAGCACTGCCAAGTCCACCACTAAAGCATGTGTCTCAGTGCCTCATCTACATATCTTTTAAATATCTTCAGGGATGGTGCCATCATCAATCCTGTTCCAGTGCTTAAAAGCCAATTCAGTGAAGACATTTTTCCTACTATCTAATCTAAACCTCCTCTGGCACAACCTGAGGACTTTCCTTCTTGTCCTATCACTTTTTACCTGGGTAAAGAATCCAACTCCTATTTCATACACCGTCCTATCAGGTAGTGGCAGAGAGTGATAAGGTCTCCCCTGAAACTCCTTTACTCCAGGCTAAACCTCCCCAGCTCTCTCAGCTGCTCCTATGGGACTTGTGCTCTAGATCCACGCAGCAGTACCGACTAGTGATGCAAGTTAAAAAAATGCCCTTAATGTTAACAGAGGATGAAGTTTCTCAGGTGTTCAAAGTCCTCCCCTGCTCCCAAAGAAGGACTTTATGCAGCAGGAGGTGGTTCCCCGCGCGTGTTTTTGGGAGCAGAGCTGCCCGAGAGGGCGCAGGTGCCGGGGGCGGAGGTGCCGTACCTGCTTGACCTCTGCCTGCAGGTGGCGCAGCTGCACGCACTGCTCCAGGTGCTTGCGGTGCTGCTCCGCCGCCACGTCCAGCTCCTGCTGCTTCTCGTGCAGGAACTCCAGCAGGTCCTGCACGCGAGTGGCCATGTCCACGTCTCTGTCGCAAAGCAGCTCCACACCTGCAGTCGGGATGGACGGTTAGGAATGACTCGCTAAGCTCCCGAAGACAAACAGCCCGTTTCCACTGTTCTACACTCAATTTCCTAGTTCCAAGTTCAACCTAATCCTTGGAGCATTTGCTTACACGAGTACTGGGGTTTGCACTCTTAAGAAGTGCAATGTGGGTTTTTTTTTTTCCAAGTCTGATACTTACCATATACAGAGAAAAATACCAAATGAAGGGGCATAAGGAACAAAAAAGGAAGACATTACTTTAAAGCTGAAAATCTTTGCTTGACTGCATTGATCTGACTACCTATAAAACTAACATTCCCTTATTTACTCCAATTTTACTGACTTCCTGAGTGAAACCCTTTCTTTAAAAACTAAACACTTCAGGTATTGCCAACTCTGGTGACATTATGTGGCATGGTACCAGTATGTTCTTACGAGCACCACTGAACAATAAAGGAGTCCACATGTCTCCAGTTTACAGTTAACCAGCATCCCCGCTTTTTTCACACATCCCATAGAGAGACAACTGGATAATTCTTAGAAAGCCACTGCCCAGAATAGCACAAAGGAGCCATCTTACCAGATGCCTGCACTTCATTGACATACTGCAGCAGATCCTGCCCTTGGTGGATGACATCAAAGGTCAAGTTATTCATGGTCAGGGCTTTGTCTGCATGATGCTGGAGCCTCTGTTCTGCTATTGTAAGATCTTCAGTGTCAAAGTCATTCATCTGCTGAGAGAGCTCATCATTCCAAGACTCAAGGTCTGAAATTATCTGGGGGAAAAAGGAAGGAGACCATGTTCAATTGCCCATTACATGACAGAAAAAAGTTTATTTCCAATGTTGCACTGATGATTGAGGTAGGGAACTCATGTTGGTGAACTCATGTTGCTCATCGTTGATTGACATCACTGATCAAATTTGACATGGTTCAGACACAGGCAGTCTTGGCATGGATTTTAAATTCTGGCAAACAATCCAAAAGAACCTCTTTGAGAACTGCTACAGTTCTTCAACCAGTGCTTGCAACACTAAGGGCACCCCTGCCTTATTGAAGGTACTCCATCAACACTCTACTTGTGAAACAGATAAAGTTAACACGTTTTTATCTCCACTTTTAAAGGAAAATGTGGGTCTAGAACACCTTTTTAACTCTTCAGAGTGCACCATGTAATAATTCACACATCAACAGCCAGCTTATTTTACAATTATGTCAATCTTGAGCCCTTTTACAAGAATGCCACCTCTACCCTTCTGTGGGCAGAAGGATCAGGCCATGCACACCTTTGACTTCTGCCAGACAACTGAGAAGCACTTACCACAAAAGGCTGGGTACTCAGTGAATCCAGCAAAACCAAAAAGCAAACTTTATTACAACATTAGTGCAATGCCAGAACTACACTTGCTTCCTGATACTTTTCAGCCACACTTCCGTTTTCACATTTTAATCCTGGATTTTATTCTGTGCTGTAGGATGTCCAAAGAGTGGTTGCTTAAAAAGTTTTGGTTTTTTAACACATGTATCAAAACAGTAAGTTCTCCTTGTCTGTCCACACAAGTGTATTTTTCAAATTGTACTGCAAAACCTACTTGAAATGTAAAATATTCCTCTAAATTAGGATACAAAACCAGTTTTAAAGCTAACATACAGGGCTTACAATCCTCATTATCAAAGTGGGTTGAGTTCATATGGCACAGATTTGATGCATCAATTACTTCAATAAAGTCTTTCTAACACACTTATCCCTCTAGCCAATAATCAATTTTTCCAGGGTTTTTTTTTTCTAGTTTTGGCACCAATTATTGCAGTTCATTGGGAAAGCAAAATTATGGATATTAAGAAACAAGTATGGCTTAGTTCCAGTGTTGTACGATTTCAGGAGTAGGACAAACTCATGTAAATGGTGCTAAATGAGAGGAAAGTAACTATTTATGCAGCAAGACACAACAAAAAGAGGACCTGACTTCACGGGCATTAGCAACCAAGTATCTAAGGTGCATAAATATTTAACCAAAGTCATTTGTTGTCAACAAAATAAAAATGCCACTACCCCTTTTCAAGTGGCTGTAATACCTCTACAGTTAGTGAAGACAGTTAAATGAGAAGAGAAATTTCAGGAAAACAGGCCTTCTAGAAAAAAAGCAGAACTGGGGAGATAGAAAAGTTAAATCATTTGTATAAAACTTCCGTAGTTTGCTACAATCTCTCATGAAGGCTTTTTTCCATTCTGCTCACATGACGCCATAAAAAACAGACACATCAAGCAATTAATATTAAAATTGTGGCACCAGTGAGTTACTTCCTGTTTTAAAGGTGTTCTGCAAAAAATTCTACTTGATTCACTAAGTATTCAAGTTTTACACCACGTCGTGATGCGAGATACCAAACAATTAATTTGGTAGCTATTTGCAATCCCTAAACCTGCTCAGCTACCTCTGCTGAAGTGAAAACAGGCAGAAACTCAAGTTGTCAGGGGTAACACTGAAAACAGAAAGGCTGATGACCAAAGTATTCAAGAAGATAGACAGGACAAGGCTTTTAGCCATAGTTTGAAGCTCCTTTCCTCTTACATGCGCTCTAAACATCACATAGTCTATTTAGGCATTATGAGTGGTTTTCCCTCTAAACACACAAACAGGCTTCACCTCCCACAAAACCCTTAACAAGTTCCCATAATTTCCTTTTTACGTGGTCCATGCCCAACATGTCTCATCATCTTCCTCTGCTCTTCATATTCTTTCAAGTAATCTGAAATTTTAAAGAAACTTCAGGTTTTTCTGACAGTCCAGCCAGAGAAATGGCTTACTTTCAGCTACCCCCCTTTTCTGGTCTTGTGCATCTCAGCTCTGCTCTTCCCAGCTTCTCTCTGAAATTCTGTGTTCATATATTATTAAAAGCAGGGGAGGTCATCTAATGGAGGTCATCTTCTTCATCCACTGCACTAGGGAAATTCTAAGAAAACAGCTTTACCATCTTATTTTCATCCAGGTCAGTTAACAACATTCAAAAGTTATCCTGAAGAAATATCTGTAGTTGGACTTTGTCAAACAGAAATCTGAGCATTAAAAAAGGTTGCAAAACTCCACCATCAAAACACTATCTTTCCCCATCTTTCTAAACACCATTATACAAAAGATTAAGATTCAACACAGCACATTTATGACACTGTTTTAAAAGGAGAGCCACTCAGAACAGATGCCAAACCTTATCTCTTTTACTAGGAATTTAAGTGGGAATAAAGTAAAAAAAACCAGTAAGCTCAAAATATGACACTGCTGTGGCTGTGTCAGTATTGTTATAATAATGAAATAGTTTGTAGTCACTAGCTCCTAAGACTCCCTTCACTTGATAGGAAAAACAAGTAGTTTCAAGGGGTCAAAACCATGTGTTCAGCCAAGAGGTTTCACTGATAGTGCCTCCAAAGAACATGAAGAGCCAGTAAGAATTATAACTTTTCCCATGCTATTTCATACAACCAACCCCATGCTTAAGATCATGGCACACGTGCTGTTTAAAGCAGTTTGAAACACTCTGAACAAGACCAATGCATTTCCTTTCCCTTTCAAAAGATCAGGATGCCCGCGATTCAAATAAATAATGCCAGCATGTTTCCACACTGATTTAAAAGGTAAGTAGCCAATGACCATCACAGAGAAGGTTCCTAACAAGGGCACTAATCCTCATATTGTATCAGCAGTAATTAGGTGGTACAAGATGGTCTGTTTCAGCCATTGTACCCACTGTGCAAATCTGAAGGCAGAGTTAATATAGAAATAGCATTCACTAAGCCCTCTCTGCCCACACTCTTCAGTGCTTCCCCTAAAGCTCTGCTTTACAGACAACACTTTCAAAGCAAGCAGGCTCCCATTTTGCTTGTAAAGTTTTGTCAAGGCAATCAGCATTAAACAAACAGAACAAATGACTAATAGAAATCTAAAGTAACTCAATCATGAATTCATACTGCTCTCAGGAAATGGACAACCCAGCATAAACACAGGCTAACAATTTACCATAGCATGCGTTCAAGAAGTTCCTAGTGCAGATTCTGAGCTGCCTGACATCGCGACATTCTATTAAATGTAAAGGTAACACTAACAAGGCAGGGTATAACACAGAAGAGATGCAGAGTCTTTCACACTGAGTGGGAAAGAAATAAAGAACCACAGGTCTCTTCTCAGAATTGTCTACTATTCACGGTACCGAGTGCTCACCAAGACCCAGTAAGTATTGTGTGTTGAGGAGGAAAAAAAAATAAAAGGGAAAATGGGAAAGGGAGAAGAGTTAGGTCTCTGTGATAGCCCAGCATTTTGCATCCTCATCTTTTCAGCAGTATGATTTAACAGGCATCTTGTAAGTACGATCCAAAAATAGAGTTGTGATAAAGCTGTGAGCTGAAAAGTGTGTGGTATGCTCTGTGTAGAGCCCTGGCATACGCCTAAAGGCAAGTTACAGACAGGCAAAAATGCACAGACACAGATGAAACAAACACATTTTGGACTGTGTAGTTTGCCACCAGTGTTACCATCCCACTGGCTGGGTTCACACACACACCTTCCTCATGTACCTAATCACATTAGTAAGGGAATCTTCACCTACATTATTTTGCTCATTCTTGCCTTTAGTTAATACAGGCATTTACAAAGGAGTCCTTCCAACTCAGCTCACCAATGTCACTAAAAATCATGCTGAGGATAGAGAATATCAAGTCTATATGCCAAGAGCAAGGGGCAAAATAGAGACAGTACTGCAGTTAACAACAGTTTCAGAAGAGTGGGAGTAAAGTTGTAGCATAAAAGAAACAAAGTGTTTGTCAGCAAATTATACGGGAAGAGTAAGGAGAAGAAGGGAAATAACCCTGCCTGTAAATCTCACCACTGTCCCCAGAAGAACAGCTGCACAGTTATAACCCCCTAGTGCTAGGGGAGCCCCTTCTCCCATTTTAGCCTGTGTAATTTTGCAAGCAGTAAGAGAAGCTAGAAATACGACTTGCCTTCGAGAAAAGCTGTCCCCACAGGATGCTCCCCTGAATGAACTGCCCCTACAGCCAAGTCTTAATTGACTGGACCAGTCACACAAAATCCTGGAGGAAGAAGGTCAAAACAAGGTCTGCAAATTCCTAGCCGGCATCTGGCTCCTCCTCATTATCAAGTTACTTCAGCTGAGCTTCTGCTTTCAAACAATTGACCTGGAACTAGTCCCCACATTATCTTCCTGGAAGTTTCTGAACAGATGTCTGCCTTCAGGGAGAGGGAAAAGAGAAGCGTGCTTTGCTGAGGAAGCAGAGAATACATGGTACAGGGGCAGCAATACAACCATTTTGCTGAAGTCACTCTGCAGCCAGGGCCATTTTCTTCCCTGAAGGACTCTCCATCAATCTAAAATAAGCATGATTTCTATTTCCAAGCTATATATAGAAATTATACCAACTCTTTCAACAAGATAATTGGCACTTTGCTTTAATTGCCACATGTGGCAAATGTATGTGGCAAAATGTAAAACATGCAAAGTGACAAGTTTAGAAAAAGCAAGACCTGTCAGGTGTGTGCAATTTTGGGCACTACATTATAAAAATACACTAATCTATTAGAGAGAATCCTAAGGAGGGCCACAAAGAGGGTGAAGGGTTCAGAGAGGAAGCCATCTGAGGAGCAGCTGAGGTCACTCTGTCTGTTCAGCCTGGAGAAGAGGAGACTGAGGGCAGACTTCATTGCAGTTACAGCTTCCTCAGGAGGGGAAGTGCAAGGGCAGGTACTAACACCTACACTCCTGTGAACAGTGACCGGACTCGAGGAAACAACAAGAAGCAGAGCTAGAGGAGGTTTACACTGGATATCAGGAAAAGGCTCTTCTCCCAGAGAGTGGTTGGGCATTGTAACAGGCTCCCCAGAGAAGTGGTCACAGCACTAAGACTGACAGAGTTCAAGAAGTGTTTGGGTAACACTCCAGGCACATCGCTTGACTCTTGGGCATGTCCTGTGCAGGATCAGGGACTTGATGATTCCTCCGGGTCCCTTCCAACTCAGTATAATTTATTCTATGATTCTATGGAGTTAGGGTTTGCAGCTTTCTGAGGCAAAATCCTATGGGCATCACCAAGTAGCAGCACCAGAAATACTCCTACCTATATAGATATTGTCCTGAAGTGAAGGCCTAGAACACATCTGCAAAGCAGGGCTCCTGCAACTAGCCTTTTGCTACTGTAGAATCCTGGCTTATGTAACCTACAACAGAGAGCAATCAACTTAATAGTGGACTTCACTCAAACCTTTATCCTAATTCTTTTGTAAATTTTCTTGGTATGCACTGCCCCACACAGCTGCCATTCCTTCAAAAAAAAAAGTGTTCTGAGAACATCTCACAGACATCAAGAGCTGTTGATCACATCTGCAAAGATTATATGCATATGTGAGACAGCTACTCTCACATGATCAAAGTAGAAAAGCTAGTCTCACATAATTAGAGTAGAAAACTCTCTGCAGACCAGTGTGAATTGCAAAATTGGGAAAAAAAAACTTCTTAGTCTTCCTTTACACCAGAGTTGTTATTGCTATAGAGCGCACACTCTCACTTCCTCTGTGGGTAAGGATCAAGGAACTGTGTCTGCCTATTTCTGCACTGCCCCTAACAGTGTGCTCAGCTAAACCAGACTTCAGCCATAACATCAAATCCTGATTTTCAGAAGGGGGAAAAACACCCAAACCAAAACATGAAAAACCTGAGATGCTATTACTGAAAAGCTGAGAAGCTTTCTGCTAACTGCCTCTTTTACCCTTACATTCATAACCAATAGTTGCAGCTTTTACTATATACAAGCAAAGGGGCAAAATTATCACTCTAATTCCTAGTTTTCAGAATTTCAAGGTAAGTCGTTATACACTCAAACAAGATCATTTAGCAATGAATAACCCCAAGCCTTATAAAGCACCAACTTGTTTCAGTCACTGTGTACAGCACTAGTAGTTTTATGAAGTCATATGTACTTAGCTGAAGTTTTTAAATGCAATTCTGCTAACCTAAGCTCCCTGTGGAATTTCACCTCTGTTTGCATACATGTTCCTGCACACAAACAGAAACTTCTCAACTGATAAGTGATAACTCCCCTTCAAAGTTTGGACAGGCTCAAAACTTGAAGTTTTGCAGAGGTGCAGCACTACAACTGCTATTGAATTATTTTCGGAGGTGGAAAATAATTTTATTTTTAAAAAATGACAGCTCATAGAACATTCCCAGTGATTAAGACAGAATTTCAAATACCATTTGCAGCTGCCAAGTGAAGAAAAGACTGCCGATTTGAAAAAGGAAGAGAAGAGGGTTGTTACTACAAAGCATCAGTTTAGAGGATTTGTACAAAACCATCCTGCAAGTCCTATTAATATTAACTGCAGGCATACAGGTTATATCAATGTAGTTTGATATTCAAACTAAACTTAGCGGATGAAGTAACTGATGCATTTTGATTTTACCTAACATTTGCTTAAAGATGTGCCGAGAGCCAATCAAAAAGCTCAGCTCTGCTGAGCACTGAGCTCTTCTGACACTGTCACACACAGGACAAAAGGTAAGAATTAAGTCTATCAGCCATTTGTGCCACATTCCAATGCAACTACACAATCTCAGCATAAGCATTCCTGCACAAGAGGAGAAGTGCGTGCAGTGCAAGTCTGAAAGGAAACACTCACATCTATTGCATCTCTTTCAAAGATGCGGAGCTGCAGAAACAGCTCAAGTTTGATCTTGCGTTCTTGGAAAAGCTCCTCCATCTGAGACTGGGCCTCATCCAGCTGCTGCAGGACTGTCTCTATGTGGTTGATCGAGCTGTTATGGGGGGTCTTGTTACTAGAAATGGCAGAATCCCTATTCAAAGTAGAGAGAGGGGAGGGGGAAGAAAAAAGAGCATTAATGACAAAAAAACCCCATGCAATTTGGACGCTATACATGACCATAAGATGTAAGCCTGCTTCAGATAAGGCTGGTGCAAACCATATTGCATGAAAGCTAAGTCTGTACATCTTTGTAAATAAAAAGTCAAATTATGTTCTAGTGCTTGAAAAAAAATTAGGAAATTAATTACTTTCATTTTTTTCCCCAATTCAACATATAAAGACATTCTGTTTACAGGGAGGATAAAATTTAAAACCAGAGACAAATGCTTCCACTATGAAAAGGAAGTAGCACATGATAACTATTTACTTTACTGAATCTTCCTGGCAAGGAAAGAAAATCAGAATTAGTTAATTAAAAAAAATTACTTAATCTTTTAGCTGAGTATAAAACCTGTAAATTCAGATTTGTTAATCTCCTGCAGCAAAGGAGACACATACCAGAGCAGCTGGGAACCAAATTTGTTTATTCAGATGATTTTTTAATGAAATGGACTGTAAACTTGGCTTTTACTACAATGAAGTTACTTGTCAGCCTGCAAAACAAATTCAAGTGTGTCTTTATAATAAGGCTGCTGCTCAGAACCCAAAATTCTGTGGAGCTCTGCATGTCAGACTACAAAAACACATAATTGCTTCTATCAAAAAGGTAGCTTATGTCAACAAAATCTCCTTCTTGTGGCAGCAGTGTTTATAAGCTGAGCTTCCTGTAAACAGAGGTTTAGAGACCATCAGTACAGCATGAAAGATCACTGTAGTCCTAATATTTACAAGTTTTATTTATAGGTCATATCTTGTACTCATCATCTCTACCCTCAAAATAGAAAGAACCTCACAGAACATCAGATGAACACCAGGAGAGATTTAAATAAAAATGTGTTTTACCTTAGTTGCTGTATGAGATCTTCGCCTTCTTTGATGACATTGACAGTAACCTGCAGAGTGGTTTGTTGTTGTTGACCAAAACGTTTAATCAGGTCTTGGACAGCCTCCACAGACTCAGCATAGACATCATCAAGCAGCTCCTTCTGTAGCTCTTCAAGCCACGTCCACAGCTAAAGGAAAAGGTAAAAAGCAAGAATCATAAGCCTGAGGATCAGGCAGTCAACTATTCCGAATCCATTTCCCTGGACAAGAGAAAACAGACTGAGGTGGCAGGAAGAAAGAGGATTTGTTTTTCTTCATAGAAAAATCCCATCCTCATATTAATGAAAACAAGCCTTGTTTCAAAAAAGGTTTTCGCTTCTTGGAAATACCAGGAAAGCTTTATCCGTGTTGCTAAGTCACCCTTTCTTCCCCATTTTCCTTCTACAGAACTGAGCGTATCTGATTGAGCAGCACAGAGTTCATAGTGAGAATCCCATCTGCAGCTCTGCGCAAGAGTCCCTGGGAGAGAAATGCTATGGTAACACTCTCCGAGAGAAGGGAGGAAGGAAGGAAGGAAGGAAGGGAGATGTATTGTAGCCACCATCGAATTTGCACTGCCAGGCTGACACTGCACACAGACAACATAATACTTTTCTGTGGCCTTCAAAAAAAGGAAAAAGAAAGGGCATTTCAGAAAACAAAATACAGAGACAAATCAGATGGGAGAAGTTATTGTTCTATCATGATGGTGTTTGCCCTCCTGATTCCAGTTTCACACTGTTACAACAAAAATCATCATAAGCAATTCTACCAGTTAATTCAACATTCTTCCTCTCTGCTTCACATGTGCACATATCCCTGCTCAAAAATGCCCATGCACCACAGCTTACACAAAAACCCCTAGGTATACACTGGACAGGTGTCACTGCTGGTCACGTGAAGAACCCTACAGTGTCCTTTCCCATAATTTCATGATGGAAGCTGTTGCATCCTAAGTTCTGAGTGAAAGTCACTCATCAGCAAACCATTAGGCATCTATTATGGAACTGAAAAAAAGCAGCAGAAGCACGGCTGTGTCCTGCAACACTCCCATGAACAGCACCAACATCACACTGGAACAGCTGCTCTCACAGGAAGCATTCAAACCTGGTCCCTCCTGTCTATTTTACCATCCCATCCCGAATGCTGCTATTCCAAGAACAAGAGCTTGTTTTTTATCCCAAAAGAGTAATTCTGATCCGATCAAAAGTATTGAGGTCTTTTGACGACATTTTAATCTCTGCCTTTGAAAACCTTAACTTTTTCATCCTAATTACAAGGTTAACACCGTTAAAATACATAACTAAGCAATCAAAATTGGCTTAAATTCAAAAGAGAGAAACTCGAATGTTCTCTTTATTTCTTTACTAAACATTTTCTACAGAAATAGCCCTTTCATGCTTCTGTTTGTATATGCATGTTCTGGTCATAAAGGTTTCCTAACTACTACATTAAAATATAAAACTCAGTGAAAGATTCCAGGTCTTGATTAATTAGTTCCTTTGAAACTTTGTTTCAAAATCACATGCCAGTTTTGGTATCTCATACCTTTACATGCCTCCTGTAGGGTTTGAGTAAACCAAGTTAGAGGCCAAGTTTTCACAACTGGGATGAACTAATAAGATTTAACCAGACTCTTCTACAAATCTACTACCCCCTCCTCCCCAAACCAGAACTGTCTGTTCATATACACTGTTTTTATGACTACTCATATGCTTCAAAGACAATGCTTGTCACAAACCTGAATGCAATTCCACAGTTGTAAACACCACAGCACAGCAGTCTTTCTTATTAAAAGGACCACAAATCAATAGAATTTAACGAGTGGGTCAGAAGCACTCGTCAACATTCATTCCAGCATAACCCAATACAGGATCCAAATTTTTTTTTTTCCAAATGCGTACTTTGGAATGCAACTTTAACTGTGAAACAAATTAACCTTAAGAGCAAGAAGCCTGAAAATACAATCTGAAAATTTTACTCAGTGCCCAGGGGACATGTATTTATTCCTCTCTCTTAGCTTGTGAAATTTATGCCTGAGCCATAAAAATAGGGCATCGAGTCAGAGACCTTTCAAATGAGCTGGTGTGTACACAAGCAATACAGCTTACAACTGCGCAGATACAGACATTGGAAAGCACGCTTTGTTGTTTTCTGCAATGTGCTTGGTGCCGGCTGGAAGACATGGCCGGCTCTACATGTTTACATACACTCCATGCTTACTGTGCTGCCTACAAAACGCCAAATTTACTTTTATTTACTACAGATGAACTGAGATTAAATAATTTTGAGTGTCTCAGACTGTATCAAGTTTGCCCCCTGGGTCCCTTAGAAGTACCTGTACTGCAACTCAAGACAAGTCTGAGAGCCACTTCAATTTTTAACAACATGGCTTCTGCAGCCGTGTTGTGCCAGACCTCTACAAGGAATACACCTTACCCCTTCATTTCTTATTCTTCACATACACTTCAGCCACTTCTATAACTGGACCAAGATCTGGCAGAAGCAACAAAACCTACAAGCACTGGACTGGTGAGGTACTGTGCATGTGAGTAATTCCCTCAGAGCTCACCCCGGATGCTGGAGACCAAGCCAAGAGAGGACATGCAGACCTTTCCCCCTGCATAGCCAGTTCAAGGTAACACCACCTGCTTTGAGCAGAAGGACATGGGCACCAGCACAACCAAGTGTGACGCTGACTGGCTTAGTGCCTGGTCAGCATGGCATCACTATAAACACGGTATATGGCCCCCCAGGTACCGAAGGGTTCAAAAATATGTTGTGTTTGCCTAGCCCATGAGCTGAATTGCCCACTGCTTGGGAACCAAAAACATTTTATGAAAAGTGCAGAAAAAGAAGGAGAGTAATTAGTATGCGTGACTTGCTTAGCTGTGATTCATACGCTGTTGAAAGTGGAACAATTTAAGCCATTTCTGAAGTGACTAAACAGCTCTGTGACACTTCCATAGCAGAAGTTACTCTAATACATTACCAAATAAGCTTTTTACATTTTTCCACTGAGTAAGTTTCTCACAAAAATCCTCCCCTCAAAATAATCTAGGTGTTTATATACAGAAGTTACGATAAAGCCACCATAGACGAATAAAACTGTCAGGTTAATAAAGCTGGATAGAAATTCATGCAATGTACTGGGAGAAGCTTAATTCTGAATTGGTGGCAGTAGCCAGCTGGCTTCTCTGCAGCTTTCAAACCAGAATGAATCCTGGATATACTGGAAATTACATAAATTACCTTGTTTTCAATACAAAATTAAGGTTGAAGATTGCACAAGGTTGCACAGCAAAGCCAAAAGAAAGCGAACAGTTTACAGCAGGGGGTGAACAGAGACTAGAGCTTACCCATACATGTTCAGCAGTGCAGAATTACAGATTTTACAGTGCAATGACTTTCTGAAGTAACACATTATTCCATAAAAGAGAGCTTGGCAACAAAAATCCAGTGGGGAAAAAATCACAAACTCATCATTAAAAAACTATTAACTTTCTCTTGGTGTGAATTTTTGAGCAACTTCCAGTCATGTTTTTTTCTATTCTTTGTAAGAGAAGTAGCATGAAGATTCCTAAACAAACTATCAAGTCCTCTGATCTCAGTAAGAACTTTATCCAGTGGCAAGACAGCTCTAACATACGGTGAGAAAAACTGTATACAAAACTCAATCCAGTCACAGAAGGAGGTTCTTCTCTTTTCATCTTCCCTTTGCATCTTATCAGAATTAAAATTAGAGAAGGAAATAAAATTCTGAATCCCTGACAGGCAAATGTTTCACTCAGCAGATTTTTTGCTTGATCTAAATATAGCACAGACTAAGAAACATCTGCTTGAGTGAGCCTGCATCCTGTACTACCTCTTTCCTAAGTTCTTGGGAGCATGCCATTAGTCACTGAGATAGCATTATTTCAATTGTCTGCAACATCCTGGAAGTTTCAGTGTTTCCATCATGGGCCTCTATCCATTTAAGTCCCATTTCTGCAATCTCCTGAAAGACTGCAGTTAAATAAGATCCTACTGTATTTTGCTGAATATTAACAGAGAACAACTGTTTTTGAGTAAATACTTCACCCAAGAGCACAGAGTTAATTTTATTAAGGTAAAATATCCATCAACTCTTTCACAAGTTATTTTTTCATTTTTATAATAATGGCTTTTCGATATGCAGTCTGCCTGTTCAGTAGGCTCAGGCAAAGAAAGGCACGTGGTTTCTGCGTGTAAAAAACAGCAAATTCCTCTTTCTGCCCCCGTCCCCCAGCACAGTGTTGCAGTATGGGCACTACCACAGGCACAGTTATTGAAGGACCTATTATTTGCACGAGGCCAAATGTTGCAATGATGTTCCCTAACAAGTATGTCTAGGCATAGAAAGGGGCAAGTGTGTGTATGTCTGCCTGTAAGCTTTAGCTTTGAGGATAGGCAGTGCACAAAAGATGCATCTTTTTAAAAACAAAAACCTTAAGATGTTAAACACCCTGCGGTTTGTCTTCCAGGGCTTTTCAGTGGCATTTAAGACATTAAACGCCTGCATTTTTTTATGAGATATAATTATCTTTAAAAGCTTCAAATATCTCTATCTATCCTATGGTTATAAAGAAAATAATTTCTGATTCAGAGTAAATTCATCCTTGCAGCAAAACCAAGTTTCCCACATGGTCATAAAACTACATCAACTACTACTACCCTGTTAACATTTGCCCTATTTCTTAACTGAACAAGAGAAAAATGTCTACGCATAGCTTAATAGAGCATAAAGGCCTACTTCTGCCTCACTTTTGCCAAGCACTCAGTGCTATTTCAGCAACACTGGGACTTAAATTTCATCCTTTTTTCCAAGCAAAGAGGGTACCAGTATTGAAAAACTCAAGAGAGAAGAAAGGCTGTGCTGGGGAACTGAATTTCAGTCCTACCACCAGTAAGCCACTACACACTTGAGTGTGCAGCCACTGAGAGTGTTCCTCATTTCAGATTTGCAACTGTCCTCCACAACTCTCACCAGATGAGCAGTGTATCAAAATCCAGACCAGAGTGCACTTCATATCTTTCACCAGACCTGTTACACTGACCACTGCTGTGCCATAATGACACAATAAAAATACTAGAGATGCACAAGCCAAATGGATGAAGCCTTTACACTTAGATGTGGACATCCAAAAGATGCTCCGCTGCTGGAAACAGCATGCAGAGGAGAAAGCAGCCTTTTTGCGACATGCAAATTTAACCTGTAGACCACCAGCACACAAAGATCAAATGCCCGTGAGGGACATGCGACCAAAGAAGCAGCACTGTCATCTCAGGGTCTACGTTGAGACAAAATGAATGCAAGGCTGTGCTACAGACACCATCCCGTATTGGGCAATGCAGAGGAAAGTGTATATCCAGCAGTGAGTTGTGAGACAAAGCAAGACTTTTACAAACAAGCTTTTTTGAATCAAATGCACAAGCCTCATACGTAGATGTGAATGAATGAGCAGCACCATGGCCAAAGGAAGGCCTCCTCTGCCCTCCCATGCACTGGCACCCCTAAAACAATGCCACCTTCATTCCAGAGCTTGCACAGACTACTGTTTCATTACTTTGGTAATGATGACTTTGTATCTGAAAACCTAGCCAATTCCACTTCCCTTCTCTTTGTTTCAACCTCAGTCTATTCTGGAGCAAAGTTTAGTTTGAGTAAGATGAAAAAAGTAGTCATGTCTTCTAGTAACACTATTAAGCACACTGTGTATAAATAAAAAGTGCTCTGAGCTATTTTATAATCAACTTGTCAGAATACATACAAAAGGTTATATGCAAAAAACCAACAGGCTCTTAAGAGATCACTCTCTTCCACATAGAGTCAGCCTGACCTGCATTCCCACACTTGACTCCAGTTAGGAAAATATCTGTTGCTCTACTTTGGCACTACAACAAACACCTGGCTTGGACAGGATTTCAGTCTTCCCACTCACAGATGCTGAGGGAGCCATTTTGGAGAGAGTGTGTGTGCACATGTGTATGTCTGCATATGGAAGAATTTTAACTCACACCAAAATGCTGCTCATCTCCGGTCTGTGGCACACTTCACAGCAGAGACAATATTGAGACTCCTGCTCCCAGTGTTCTGCACACAACCTTTTACGGTAACTGCTTATTTGTTACTGTTACCTTTCAGTGTTATCTTTTACCTGTGCAATTTTTTTCTCACCTCGCCCCTTGCCATATTAATAAATGTCCAAAGGAACAAAAGCAGTAAGTGTTCCAATGTCTTGCAATGGTCTGTTTCAGATGCTCAGTTGTATCTTACCCATCCTCAGGCCAGGAATCTGTCAAGATAGTACTTCCAATGCAAAGATCCTGACAGGGACATTTCTGATCCCAAACACTTTTAAAACTTGCCAGTGCACAGCTTAACTTGAGTGTATCACTTCACTGAAGTGTGGCTTACAGACTGAACTTTCTCACCGTATGCATGGGAGCTAAAATTCAATATCCACAACCTTACAATTTTAAAACTAGTAATAAGATAGCAGCATGTAATCACAATTAACAAATAGCAAGCAACTGATTTTCTCAGATCACCACTAAGCAAAATGAGTGATACCATTACAGAACACTGTACTTCTGTCATTTCTAAATAGATCCTTCTTTTCCCCAGTGAAAAATGTTGTCTATTGAGGTTAGTCTATGAGGAGTCTGAGGACTTATATGTTGGTTTTCTGGTATTTGTAAGCCACAGGGAGCTCTACCAGCTTTTAACTACCTCACTACAAAACTTCTGGAAATGCTAAAGACAGACAGTATTTCCATGTGCATCATAACAGGCTGCTGCACACATAGCACACAGCTGCTTTGTTGTCTGTTACTTTCAGTAAGAGCTTTTTGTGGCAAGCACGCTGTTGAAAGCAGAAACTGTGCTGATATACTCATCATGAACAGACTGAGAGTACTGTGCCGTCACTGAAGGGCTGCTGCTTCCTAGGGAAGCTGAGAAAGGTTGCAGGCAAATTCTGCATCAGGTATAAAGGTTATGTAAATCTGCAAGGGGAGACATGGTATTGGAATACTCTCAATCAAATGAGAAGCATTTATTCAACATGGAATATTTCTGGGGAAAAAGAACAAAATATTCTGAAACATCCTACTTCAAAGAAATCAAGGGATTGGAAGGATACTGGAGCCAGATTTCAAAGTCTCAAACAGCAAACAACTCAGACAAACAGCTTTTCTAAGCTCTGCAGCTCCCTCCAAACTGTCACACACAAACAGGAGTTTAACTCTTCGTGTTTATTTTTTTACCAGGAAAAAGCAAAAAAGATACTAGAGACAGAATTTGCCCTGAATACTTCAAGGACAGAATGCATTGTTGGTGTTTTGTTTTGTTTGGGGTTTTTTCGTGTTTTGGGGGTTGACTGGTTGGTGGGTTGGGCCTTTTGGTGTTGTTTTTTTATGTATCTATTTTTTAATTTAACAACTAAGGCACTTCTTTCTGGTTCAACAACTAACCTGTTATCCTACTCCTTGAACTCTTCACTAGCTATGTGTGCACATTAATTTCTTCACAATACAGCAGAAAGGTTATGTTGCTTACAGGTATGCACTAATTTATTCAGAGACTTCCCACATCCTGCAGGAGAAACACAATTCTCCTGCCAATAAGCATGGATGGCTTTCAGGTTAGGGCATTTTTATCTTCCATCTGCTTTGTGATGCCTTCTCAGCACTCCATACGCATGTTTGGTAACAAACAACGTACTCTTGAAAATAGATCAGAATACAGAAAGCACAGCAGAGCTTTGAGCTTGCTGTTTCTTTGCACCTGAACCAAGTACTAGACTACTAAATATGAACCACCTGCCTCACTCTCTCATCTGTATTTTTTAAGTAGATTGCAAACATATAAAAATACAAACTTCCTTATACAAATGGGTAGTTTTAAAATTTTTCCTTGCATTGCTAGGTATAAAGGTCATTCACNGTTACCTTCAAAGCTACTAAAAGTCATGGAAAAACCCTTTGAAAAAAAAAAAACAAACAAAAAAAACACAAAAAAACCCCAAAAAAAAACCAAAAAAAAAAATCAACATCAGTCACTACAGTACTTTTCCCCCAAAGTCTGGACTGCAAAGAGGCTTCCATAGTAACAACCATGTGTGCTTACAGACTCAAAATAATAGCCATTTTCCCAAATAAATAAATCAAAATACAGAACATCTATTTTTTTTCTTTTCAATAAAACATTATTATCTAGGGGTGCAGTGGCCATGTGCCAGCACATCTGGATCAGCCTCCCAGAATTATTCAACAGTGACTCACATATCAGTCTGCCTTTCAGGTTTTTTTTCATTTTTGAAAGCAAATCCTTTTACACTCTTAGTCTTTCACCACCACAACCAACTGTATTTTATTTAAATACCATTCCAGCTGTTGCTCTTGATGCTAAGAAAAACAGGTAATGAAGAAATAGATATGAAAAAATAAGGAATGCATTTCAGCAGCTGACTGCTCCTGTGCTTCATAACAGATAAGGACCAGTACTATTTGTTCGAGAAAGCGAAACAAAAAACCTGCCCCCTAAGAACAGTTTATGAAACAGCATTTATATTTTGTTTGAACAAGCAGAGTCCTGTGAGAATATTGGCAAGGAACCATCTAGCAGAAAACTGATGGGGGAGCTATGCACTCATATCTAAAGCTAAAAAGTAATTCAGTCCTGGCTTCCTTCAAAGACCAACTGCCTTGTGCTTTTGTTTCAAGTGCAAAGCAGATGTTTCACTTACAAAAAACTCCCACTCTTATCCTCTAGGAGGTTTTGCTGAAGAAGCTACTTTTAATACTACACTTTGCCACTGAACAGACCATTTCGCAATGTATGGTGAAGGGAAGGAAGACACACTGGGACATGTGTGATCCAGAAGATTTTCAGATTTTCACTGAGTTTGAAAAGTGAGGAGCTCACATGAGCTCAAACCAGAAACCCAGTAACCTACGATTGTCAAAAACCAAAACACCTTACTGAAGTCCTTATTCTTGCTGTAGCCTGTTCCATCTTCTCCCATGAGCTTATAAATTCACATTCTGTATTTTGAATTGGAGCAAAATGCTAATCTTACTGAAAATTAAGTGTGGCTGAATTTTTCTTTTTCCTGGTGACCTTGGAAGAAGACTAAAAATTGCAAACATAAGGCAAACCATTGTCATTATCAGATAAAAATCTTAAGGTTGCAAAGAACTGTCAATATACAAGATAAAAATGTGATGTGCAAAACAGAGAAATAAACGAAGTCTCTCTGGGCAACAAGGTTGCCCTAAGTAGCCTTGTGCTTCTGCCATACATTTTGGTCTCCTGAACCATGTCAGTCTAACCACTACTCTGGTAAGTCAGACAACAGGAGAGTTGGCTCGACAAAGAACAAAAGTGCACAGTATCTCTCTCCACAATGCTGACTTTTAGCTGTACCAGCTCCCTGATCTGACCCTTCTCCCTCCCTTGTGACTGAACAAGCATGTGTACTTGCACAACAAAGGAGGTAAAAGCTGCTTCTGAAAGTAAAAAAATCAAACTGAAATCAAATTTTAAAAATTCTCAAACAGAACCACCATGCTACCCCAGCCCACAATCCACAATGTACAAACCAAAACTCATCACACAACAGAGGTTTTCATGGTGTCCTACGGCAAGATTCTAACAATGAAAGCAACACTGGATAATAGCATGTTTAGGGCTTGAAGTTATCACCACAATTAGCGGAAGTTTTACCTCTTTAACGTGAGTGTGAAAGGACACAGACATGTCCAGCAGGATCTTGCGCTGCTCCACACGCCTGACAAAATCCTGTATCCGGTCTTCCAGCTGATGGGCAGCTTGATAAATTTCCTCCGGGTCACACTCCCCAGTCTGAGCAAGCTGTTCTGCTGCTTCTAGGAGCTTATCTGCATTCGTGTATGTGTTCTGGAGAGAAATAAGTTAATTTCAAAGAATTAAATGAAAGAAAAGTCAGTCAAGTACATTTTAAAGCCACTCCACTAATAAAAACAAAATTACAAAAAGGCTCTTGGAATGTATTTGTCTTTCTTCTTTTCTTAAAGGTAGCACAATATAATTTTACTAAAGATTTTGTTGTATTTCTATATAATTTTTCACTTAACTGTGAATAAATTAATTCCTTACTTATGTCTATTCAAATGTCTCCGCAACACAAAACTTGGAATTAGTATTTTATATATACATCTAGAATAAATATCAGCCCAAATGCCTAATCCACTTGCAAACTGGCCTACTTCAACACTGGAAAAATCACCGCAGTCAGGGACAGAAGACTTTTCAAATTGTACTACTAGAGCTGAAGAAATTCTAACTGCTGGTAGAGACATGTAACATGAAGTCCACATATCCAGCAGGAAGGTGGAAAGTGACCAAGCACAGGAGAACATTTCTCTCCATCCTTACAGAAGTCACGCATCCAAAATCCACGCATCAAGTGTATCATCATTTGTGAAAAAGCAGTAGCATAGGGAGATTTAGAAGTGAGCTATGGCCAAGAGTCCTAGTGGAATACTGTCCCAATACATCCTAGGATCAACAAATCCTGTGCAGACCAGAAGTCTATAAAAGACTTGAGACTAAGCAGAAAACAACAGAAGAAGTCTGGTCTCTGATGTATTAGGAGTGCTACGGTGCAGAGAATAGACAGGCGTTCAACAGCTTAAAGCTCTGCCTTTGTAGCCTGTCTCAGTATCTTTCTCGTTAATTCAAAACAGGACTGAGTCCAAACTTTTGTTGTACTTTGGGTGCTCTTTTTGAGCCTAACATTGGGTTTTCAGGTTTTAGAATAGTTCTCAAAACTCTCATCAAGGAAAGTTAGAAGGATGTTAACCACTGAAGAAAAAAAACCGAAGCCAGGTCTAGACTAAAGAAGCTTTGTTCACGTCACACCATTGGTCTTCTCATAGGTTTGCAGCACAGACTGAAAAAAGAAAAAAGCATTCTTGACAATATAAACTACAGCTTTTTCTTCTCCTTTCTGCCCTTCCATGTTCTCCCAAACTCAATTACATCAGGTAAAAACAATCCTTGCAAAGATAAATTAAGTGTATGCAAATGTGCTTTTCTTTGCCATAAATATAGTATCACACCTCTAATTAACATTATAATATCCACAAGAATTAAATCCAAGTCCAGCCCTAAAACTGAACTAAAGGGCAGGAAATAGGAGCTCTTCCCCAGGGTATCATCAGGTAAATTACTAGACAAGCCCAGGACAGATTACATGACTCAGTGAAGCTTTGACATATTTGGGGGGAGTTCCCCCTTATGATCTATTTATGCAAGGAATTAAATCCATGCTGTTTCTTGACTTTGACTATGTAACTCTCAGCCCTTCCTTAACTTTCAGCTTTTTAGTTGCACAGAGAGATAGAGAACTCCTCCCTGGTTTCCCTGGGAAAGCCTGCAGAGACAAACAAGAGCTTATCCTATTCAGTGGGGAGCAGGCTACTGCATGGCCCAGACTGCTGTCCCAGGCCACTGTCCCAGGCCATGCTGGCCCTGAACACACTCTGAGCTGTGCTTGGGTGTTCTGCCTTCCATGGCTGCAGCTCACACGTGTTCAGGGGGCAAGGCCGAAGAGCCTCAAGGCACTCCTCAGAAAACAACTACTTCATCAGTCCAGAGCACCACACCCAGCCGCAGATGGCTGAAACAGAAGTTTCCTATTTTAATGAAAACTTTATCTCACATGTGAAGCATTGTTTACGAATTCCAGAAGTATCTTCTGCTTTACACAGGCCCAGGCACATCTGACTTCTCTTTCTGTAAAGGAGATGGTGAACTGCCTGTATTTAGAAAAGATCACAGCCTGGATGCTGCTTCAAAAGGGGCTGCAATTCTCAAACCTAGCAGCAGCCCATGCCTTATTGCTCAAATATCACTTCCAAGTGCAGCTGGAATATAATATAAACTGCCTTTTGGATAGAAATTGCATCAACTAGGTCTTCAGTACTAACTACTGCCTTTCCCAGCTCTCTGCTCACTTCTAAACAATGCTCAGAGGGAAAAATGCAGTAATGTGAAGATTTTGAAAATGCTCGTCCTGAGGGGCAGCCTCCAGTTGAAAGTTAGGCAAAAAGAGCAGGAGTTCCTCCTTGATGGTGCTTATGCAAANGGGAAGGGAAGGGAAGGGAAGGGGCCTTCAGGGTGACAACCTTCCTCAGCGTATCTTCATTAGCACACTCTCCCCAGATCCCAGGGAAAAAGAAGGAGCCCTGTAAGAAGTTCAAAACTACCTTTAGTCCATCCTTCTGTGCCCCAATGAGCAGGTCTTTAATAGGCATTCTTCTCTAAAATGACGAAAAATTCTCCATAATGGAATTTACCACCTTCCCCAACAACAAATTCCATCGTTTTTCTCATCTTTCTGCTAAATAATGTTTTCCAAGTATTCTTCACAAAGAACAAACACCATAATTTTAGAACGCATATGAAGTGACACATCATGGAAAACTCAAAGATTAAATTTCAGACACCAGTGCAGAAATTACTATTACTGACAATCAATACAGAAACAAAAGTGAGTGGAGGTATGGACTGCACTTCAAACAATCTGGTGTTTATTGTGGTCTGGAAAGTGAAGAGAGACACATGGATATCCAGAGACCAGCAGAGGCACACAAATCATTAAAGGTATAGAAAATAAGATAGATCATTCATAAAGTACAGTGGACACTATCACATTTAAGCATCAGACAATACACTTAAAATGAAAAAGCAAAGTACTTTTAATCTAAGCAGCAACTAAATTGCGTAACTCATTGCCATGGGGTCTGGCATACATTCCAAGATCATAACGGGGTTCAAAAAGTAGTCTAATTAAAGAAAGAAAAGTCCATCAGTGACTATTAAATACCGGTTTGGAAGCATCCTTCAGTTCCAACATTAAACAGGCTCAGATAACTGGGAGGGTAGAAGTTAACTTTTTAAGCGTATAGTCCCTTTCTTCATGCATCTGGTGATAGCCACAAGAGAGTCTAAGACATGGACCTTTAATTTGGCGTATTGCAATCATTTCATGGGCAAAACAGCTTACTGAACCAGTCCAAATTCATAACCCATTTTTATAACCTTAAAGGAGATGGGAACAGGTGTTGGTAGGGAAATGAAAGGTGTATTCAGACAAGGTTTGTAATAATCCCTCTTGCGCATCTCTTGTGTCAAGAAGACTTAGCTGTGGAAAAAAATTCCATTAATTGTCGCCATATACCTTTTGTGGTTTTCGAGCATAGACTACTGTCAAAAAGCAGACACAGATGACATTTGAAACACAAAAAGCTGACTTAGAATTTCAGACAAAAATGCATGGAGAACTACAACTACAATATTGACCTGTATCCTGTGTCGTAAGCTGAAAATTTATGCCCATAAGTGAATCAATTATGTCAAAATTTGGATACTTTAACTAAATGGTCTCATGGACACAAAGATGAACACAGAGAGAAGGTCAAGACAGAAAGAAAAAAATGGGTAAGTAGAAATTGAACTGGACAGGCTTTACATGAAAAGAGCAACACAATTTTACAATAGTGGGTGCAAGTCAAAGTATGTAATGTGTAGCATGAATTTGTAATCAGAATTTAGGGAGGATTATTAGCTGAGTTTTGACTATCTAGCTTTTGTAGTGATAATAAGTGTTAAATGAAGAGAAACAAACCTTCATTTCACATGAATCTAAAAGTAACTGATTTGTGAGACCACAGTCCATTGACTGGAATATCTATTCTATTTGACACATAGCTTATTTTAACATCTCTTTGAATGCTGTTGAGGAAATGGCACCTCATTCACGTTAAAAAAAAAGAATGTGGGAAGAAGCAGAAAGGAAGAAAAAAGAAAAATAATTTTCACTCCCTTCAAAATCAGGAGTTAGCCTTTGACCACGAACATGTCAACATATTGGCTCCCTGGATTTGCCAGAACATTGCCATGCCAGTGACACTTCATTTAACATTACTTTCTCTCAACTTCTGACTGGAACTGACTGAAAACCCCAAATAATGCCGAGAATCCTATTAAAAAAAAACAAAACCAAAATCACAACAAAAAGAGCAACAACAACAACGAAAGTCCAAAATAAAAAACACAACAAAGACCTGGACCAACCAGAAATGCAGGCAGAAAATAAGTCAGCCAAAAGTTATTGATGCTTTAAGACGGACTGCAAAACACTGGTTTATACTTGAACATAATCTCTCTTGTAATAGCAACAATAGGAATGCCTTTTGGGCTGCTTATATGTGGTTTTACAGCAAGTAAGAGGAACAGCTCAGAGGGTGTGCCTCTCTTGGCAATAACTCACTACACATTCAAGAGTTAGACATGAAAAAAATACTTATTAGATCATTTTGTCCATTCTTCTGTCCATTATTCTGGAAGATAGTCCCCTGTAGCATATTTAAGTTCTTTGACCAATCTAAGCTTTCAGTATCTCCAAAAATAGAACTTCCACCCATTCCCTGAAGAGATAATTTCAAACTCCAGTAACATTCAGTTTTAGAAAGTTTTTAGTAAGCATTTGATTTACAATTTTCCGCTTTAAAGTATAATGCAAATTAACAAGATTTTTTTTTTTAACATCCCAGTAACATTTCTATGCACTTCATCCCCTTTTGGCTACTCAAACATTTCCTTCTTTTTCACCCAAATAATACAGTATTAAGTATGAGATCATTCAGGCTTCGTTAAGTATCTTACAGAAATAGACTCCTGCTTGTCTGACCTAGAAAAGCAAGTATTTCCACATGGAAAATATTACTTTTTACTAAAATGAAGTAATAGACACACACATAGAAAATCCAGCATGTATATATACAGAAGTAACACCACCTATTCTTTTTGAAAATTTTACAGGAAATTAATACTGAGGAAGTTTTCTGATGTTATTTCAAGTCCTCAGCCACTGTAGTGCTCTAAGACTGTATTTACAACAAAATTTTATCAAGAGCTTAATCTTCCACTAAACAGGAAAACTGTAAACAACACTTCTGATGCATTCCCCATAGTAGGTGTCACTGCTGAACTCCTGCATGTAACGTCACAATTACCCAACAACGCTGTCTTCCGTTGGACTGAAGCACCCTTATATCAATCTCACCTTTGGAGATTTTTCTTGATTAATCTTGGAGATGTTTTGTCTTACCCACTTTAAGACTGGGCAGACAGTGCATGTTACTAATGGGGAGGATTATTCTAGCATTCAGCTTCCTTCACAGGGTTTTTCTTGACCTCACATCCCCTTTTAGAGGCTAACAGCTACATCAGCTCCTTATTAACTTCCCTGCATTCCTTTGCATCTCTATGTTTTGATTTTTTTCACAGAAAAAATGTGTTCTGAAGTAGTACCATCACTTAAGGCTAAACTAAGGGTGATTCAGAAGAGGAGGGCATATACAAACTCATCTAAAGAAAAAGCTCAAGCCAGGTTGGCCAGTTTGCTGGCTCACCTGGTTTCTTAGGAGCCCCCCTTCCTCTCTGTGAGACTGCAGTAAGAATCTCAGAGCTCCCCAAGCTTAAAGTCAGAAAGCAGGACTTTCAATTCCTCTCCAGCCTCTCTAACAGACTGCAGAAAAGTTTAAATCCTAGAACCCCATGGAACTAAGCTACTTTGAAAGGACAGCTTGCATTCTTTTGTAAATCAATATTTGAAAGCATGCTTTTGAAATAATAAAAAATTCAACAAAAAATACAAATTAAAATAATGCCAGAGCAGTTCTACTGTACTTTAAGGCCCACACCCTCTAGGACTTTGGAAGTTTGTCTTTTTCTTTTCTAAGACGGAGCATAAAGGAGAAAAAAGAAAAACTTGCAACAGAAACAAAATAGTCCCTTCCTGGAACTGAATGTTTTGCACTGGAGCTCCCCTCTGCACAGCCCTTAAGTGCAAAGCAGGAATATTTCATTTATTTCCATGACCAGTGTACTGTCCTTCATGTGATTTTTTTACCTGCGCAACCTCTTCGAAGTCTTCATGGCGTTTCTGCAAAGCTCTGGCCCGATGCAGGGATTTTCCCACTCCAGTGTGTTTGCTAAGAAAAGCTTCTCCATGGTTTTCAATCCAGTCCAACACCTGTGGTACAGGAGAGAGAGACACACACAGAAACCCTGAGTAGCCGTATTGAATGTTACAACAAAAAGACAATTACTCAAGCAATTGAGAAGCTGTAAAAGCACTGCTTAAAAAGAACTGAACTGTTGGATTAAAACATGATGTTGCCATTGAAGGACATTAATTACATCTCATTTAACTTTTCTCAAAGCAGTAATTAGCTCAAGCTAGCAAAATAGTGTGATTTAAGATTATATTTCTAAGTCTACCAAGGACATCCCCATTCCTCCACATTCATCAATTTGACAGTAATTTGATCCAAGTGGCAAACCCCTTGTGAGGGTCTCTCTAATCAGTTTACACCTTCAGCTGATATTTTTCTGCAAGGTAACACTAATGAAGCTTGCACATTGCTGGTGAATAACACAGTGAAGTTCTTCTTTAGATGAAAACTCGCTTTCCCTTCTACATATTAAGTCATGAAGTAAGATTCAGTAGTAACTAACTTCAAATAACACAAGAAAAATTCGTTGAAATCATTATGAGATAAATGTCTGTATTCAGAGCATATGAAGGAATATGTTCCAGTTCTTAAGAAGCATCTATCCCCTCAAAACATCAGACATAATTGTTTATTGTAAATTTTATAGCTGAAAAAGTGGTGAACAAAAGACGTTTTAAGGACTGTAATGCTCCTACCACGATGACTGGGCTGACAGCTTTATAAATAGTAAAAACTGTATATGTAATTAGTTCCTGTCAGTTAACAAAAAAGATTCCTGAACACATACCAAATTTCTGATGAATGAATTAAAAAAAACATCTAACCTGTCTTCAAACTAATACTTCCTAGCCATAACTTAATCCATTAATTAACTATGCATATGGTATTCAGTTTTTCGGAAGATACTCAAAAGGTTCAAGAATGACATTCAGAATTCAAAACAACAGCACATAAGCAATTTTCTAATATCAGCTAACTATATCTACACAGCACTTACGTAGTGGTGCAAAATATCTTACCTAATATTCACCTTCAGTGTTTTTTCTTTAAAACATGAATATTTTAGTTGGTTTTGAAAATAACTTTCAAAAGCCTGTACTGTGCCTCTTCTTATCTACTAGTGTCCTTTACTCTGATTCCTAAAGTTGGGTGAGGTCTTCTTGTACTGCAAGTATAACTGAGTATAACTAAAGAGAAAGAATTTTTTTTCCTTCCACACAGATTTGAGAACCATTCCTGCAACACCACTCACAACCACATTCAATACACATGTAATCCCACACACTATTCCCATGTAAAACAACCATGCTTTCTTTAGCAGAAGAATGAAAACATGGTTTTCTCATTTATCTTGACCATGCAAATATTTTTCCGTTTGCAAGATCTCTCCTACTGGACATCTTCAAAACAACAAACAATTCCCTAATACCACAAAATACAGCCGCTTCAAATCACCAACACTTCATTAAATCTCCATACTTAACTCATGCAATATTTGTTTTCCTAGTAAGCATTGCCAAAAGAATATTACTGTGTTTTAGGCCAATGCAAGTTTTTATTTTCCTCTTTCAAGGTAAAGTATTAATCAGAGAGTGAGGAGCTAAACACGGCCTCAGTTATTATGACCAATACTTTTGACTAGTTTCACGAGACTACTTATCCCATTATGAAAAGAGCTGAAAAGAGATGTGTTTGGATGAAATAATTAGCCAGGACTCTGGAGACTACTAATAGTTACAAGCTAACAAATGAAATCAACAGCAAAATCAGTCCCGGAAAGCATGGGATAAAAAGCAGAAAGCAGCCCAGGGAGAATGATTTTTGCTCCAAATATTGCTGAGTATCTTCTCAAGGGAAGAAATTGTCATAGAAATCCAGTACACAGATCATGACATAAACCACTCAACTAGAGAAACATTACTGCCTCTAAGTGACATCAGTATGACTGTAAGTCTCATTAGTGTTCAGTCTTCATACCCTGAATCTCAACAAAACTGGGGAAGCCCTCTTGGGAATTTTACAGCATGTAGACGTAAGTCAAGTTAGGCTCTTCCCACCAGTAAGTGCTCTGCACACCACTTCAATCAAAGGACAATACCATTAGCTGGCACTGATATTAACCTTTTAGAAACGCACACATTTTCTTCCTCTTTCTGGGAGAAGTAAGAGTTACAGAAATCATCATACTGAGCCACTAAGGATTCTTCTACCAATACTGAAAGTAAATGGAATTCAACACTTTTCAGTGAAAGGGTGAATAGTATCATCCTCCACTGAAGCAAGTTGCTTTAATGATGCAATTAAGTTCTACTGCAGTCTCAGCAAAACCATCCTTATGCCCAACACTGGATCTAGAAAAATGCTTACTTTTCTAGCTCCCAAAAGAATATATGACAGAAGAAACTCCTACGGAAAGACAGCTTCATTTTAACAAAATCATTGCTCATGGCTGTAAAATATGTGGTACATGCTGCTCGTAGAAGTAAATCTGATCTTTTGCAGATTCAACATGTTAATTTTCAACAGTCTTTCCCACACTATTATCCATTCCTCACCCCCCACCCCTTTACCTACTTTGCATAAATTCACTTTTCTGATCTCCACTTACTTGCTGCTGACATACCATTCAGAAGGGGAAGATGGAAATCTCTGCATTTCTGATCTTCGGGTAGTTAAAATGTGGAAATACTCTCTTGAAAAAAGAACCATTTTACACTGGAACCGCCTTCAAAAGCCACATGGGAATCACACAGTGAAATCATGTTGATGCTAGCAAGCAGCAAGCATTCATGGCCCGCCCTCCATTAGTCAAGTCTGAAACCAGTGACTACCCTGTCCTGAGGCAGGCAGATCATGCAAGAAGCAGTACATTTATCCAACATGGACAGAGAAGACACCCACTATGATCAAATAAATNCAACAACAAAAACAACTAATCCCCTCCACCCCCACCAAAACACCTCCTACCAGCATGTTTTATAAAATTTCTGGCTTGCAAGCTACCAGAAGAGTTTTTCAGGCATCAAAACTCTGATCATAAGAGTGTCATCAGTATCATTCTACCAGAAACATTATCTTTATGCTCAATTTTGACCTTTCACGACCTAGAAAGAGTCGTGACAAAGTCCATGTTGCTGTTCCAAGTCTGCTTTATTGCTTCAGATCAGAATCAGTCAGCTCCTTTCCTTAGATGAAAGGCTGACTGTTATCTACTTGGTAAGCTTATTAGCTCTTAAACACAAAATCATACTTTTATTAGCATGGTTTATATTAGAAGGGCTACATAGACAACTGAGTGCCAGTGCCCAGACTTTTTTTTTAATAAAATAAAAATCCTTTTCTTAGATGTTAATATACAAACTAACCAGGAAATAGATCTCTCAGCACGTTTCTGCCACCTAAAGTCAAACTCAGGACTCTATTCAGTTTAAGACTGTCATACGTTTTCACATTTCAAATTTCAAATTTTCTGTAATTCACTTCTTATCTACTATTTTCATTATTTTATGCATTACTTTCCTAACCACTTGCTTCAAAAGATCAGCAGATGATTTTGGTGTACTCAGATATCACCACAATGTTTTTGTTGATTTGGAAAGCTCAACTAGAAACTAGCTTCCCAGTATACAAGAACAGGCAAGATGGAAGAAAAAACCCAATGAACTTTCTAAGGTGGAAGTAACACAAGGTGAAGTACCAGCTCAACACGGCTAATTCCCTCTTCCAACTCAGCCCTGTCACTCACTTAACACTTCCATTAACTGAGTTATTTCATTAATCCAGCAGAGGGAGGAAGAGGAAATCACTGACTCATGCTGAAGGACAGTTACAGATTCACTTACAATGCACTTGGTTGCTTGCCACTATGGGCAAACTAACTATAAACAGTGGAAGAGAGACACACTTAGCTTATTCTGAAATGAAAAAAACCCCAACACATTTTAACTTTACTGACAATGTTTTCACGTTAGCTTCTCAATCAATCTTAATTGAATTTTTTAACATTTGAACACAGAGAGAATGTGCAAACAAAAACCAAAGTATTTTAGAAAGAAAGTTGCTTTGGAGTTCTACATAAACCATTCCAGAAATGTCTCGGATATAAATTTAACTAATACCTCAAACCAGGGTAATTTCATGCACTGAATGGTGTTAGTGATTATTCAAATGAAAAACCAACACTTCTCAGATAAATTAGGATTTAGGACCTGATAAAGTTGTTTTGCTTTTGTTTTGCAAGAAAAAAAGAATCTTTTTATGAGAGACCACTTTTTTCCCCAGATAAATTTTCAAAGCTGAGGGAGCTAAAATCTCTAAGACATCTGCTGTGGCTATTAGATTAATCTATCTGGTATGGATGGTCATTGTCCTACAGACTGACCTGCACTGAAATCCTAGTATGAGAAGTTGTATTATGAAAGGGAACAGTGACCAAAATTGACACTATGATTCATAATGCAATGCCAAAAATACCCAGTTATCTGTGAAGTTAAGTTCAAGCAACATAAGGAGCTATACTTCCACATGCAACATTTCAGTAATTAACAGTCATTACAGAGATAAACCAAAGGACAATCTCTAACAGTGATAATTACTGGAAACTAAGGGAAGGACTTAGGAAGACAGTAAGCAAGGGCTGCACATCTGTACAGATCTAGCCTGAAATGTGGTTGATAAAGATGTGCACAAAAAGCTGCAGCTCCAAACTGTCAAGAGGATCTCTTGCTACCTTAATTCAATGCCTGTCTTGCAAAGCATATAAAGAAACCACAGGCATAAACAGGATGAAAGAATTTTTTCCATCCAGTAGGTAAGGCATGTACTGAATAATAAGTCAATATGGATCAACATTCTTGAGGCAACTGGTTCACACTGAAAACTTCTGGTGTACTCACAATCCACATTCATGATTTGGATAGCACATTTCTGATACTGGAAGTTATAAAAATATGTAAAGCTAGCCAGTTTGTTGTTTTCAAATCTGTGACTACTTCATCCTAAATGCAGCAGTTCCAAAGGCTGATGAGTCTAATACAGACAAGAAAAATCCAGCATCTTGCTGAAGAACCTAGTGGTGACTGCACAATGTCTTGAGTCTAATGATGGGTTATTTGCCAACTTCAAAGAACAAAGCAGTCTGAGAGCCAACTCCTCTGCACCAAGAACCATGATTCAGGATGGAGCAGAAAATGAAAATTTCCTACAAGTATTTTATGACTCCCAAGATATTAAAGGCAAAGAGTCGGAGCAGTACAGTAAGACTCTCTGCAGCATTTAATGAACACATTCCCCCAGGAAATAAATTGTCTAAAGCCCAGCCTACAGGCCCGAAACTTGAATTATGCACCTGGCAAATTACCTCAGGAGACCCCCTGGCCTAGATTGCCTAAGTAGGTCCTACTTGAACTGAATTCAAACTAGAGGAGAAAGTTCCACCATCCACTCCCTACTTGCTAGCACCAGAGTACTGAGAGGATCTACATTTTTCCCTGAGACTAAAACTACTGTGTTAATTTCAGTTTCTGAAGATTCCTTACAAAGCCTTTTCCATTTAAGAGGTGATTCATTTCTGGGTTGTGCCTCATCATAGAGCATATCCTGAGTTGGCCCTTCATTGACTACTCATGCAAGTACCAGCACTGGGCCCTTCTTACTAGCCACTACTTATGCTGTAATCTTCCTGGAGAGCCTCAAGGATTTATACAATGGCATAATGAATGGAGTCTCTGGTTCTCTGTGCCCTTGCTGACCATTCGTAACATTCCCTCTGCTTTCTCTTACTTTCTTGTCAGCTAATAATCTTCATGCCTTCCCACATCCTTTGTCACATCTCAGCACTGACAATCTGGATAACAGTCTGTCTTTCAAAGTATGCTTCTTTTCAGATAAAAAATTAGGTAATAAAGTTTAAAGATTTCACATAATTTACTGCTTAAGTATTTAAGCTATTTTCTTTAATTACATTAAGAGATAGTCACCAGATGTCAAAGAAAGTTCAGTTATCAAGATTGCTCAGTCTCCCTACCATCTGCCTAAATTACCTTTTTCAGCTACTGTAAATGATGAATATCAGTTATTTCACTCCCAACTGCTCACATCCAGTATCTTATTGAAACAGAAAAGTACAAGAAATTTAGCTTAAAGTGCAACTAATACTGAATAAAAAAAGATTAGTTTAATCAGAACTATGGCTATCTACATAAAAACCCCATTCAGAAGTTGTGATTCAGAAGTTGTGAACACTTTTACACTGAAATGAAAGAACATGATCAGCAAATACTGGCCATCTTTACTTTTTTATGAAGATGAGCTCTTAAAAGGATAAATTACTAATGTCTCTGTTAATTGTAGTCCAAAGCCAACATTTTATGCTCATTAAAAATCCATTAATCAAGGACTTTTATGTTGTTTTACTTTGCAAAGGCAAAGCTATGTCAGAGATACTAATGCCTGTATGTAACTACTAACTTTTATGGATGTTGTTATAATAATAAAAAAATAGAAGCTAGTAACAATTAATTCAAGAACAGTGTTATTATCAGAAAGGAATCTCATCTGTAAATTTTTACAATTCCTTATCATACTACTCTCAGGCTTTAAAGAAACACTATTAAGTCAATTAAGTATCACTGAGGACTTAAAACCAAAAATTGTACAGAGTAACACTATTAATTTTTTGCATGTTACAACAGGAAGTCTTTTTGACACTTCAAATCCAGAATTTTACCTAGAATGTGAATGTCAGCTTCCAGCACAAACTCAGAAGAGCTGGCTGTATTAAAAATCTTTTTCATCATTTATGACTTAAAGTAAATAAATTAATTTAAAATCAGAAAAAAATGAAGAAGAACTAATTTTCAAATATAATTGTTATCCATAATAGCCAATACCCAAGTTCTGATAATACACAGAACTTGGTATCATTCCGTCAATCCCATGGAACTATTCACTTGTATAAAAGAACATGGATCTTAGCAGTCAAAACTCACCTGTCAATGCCATGAGGCTGACAGAATACAAAGGCACTTAGACAAAGTGAAGTAAAACCTACCTGTTGAACATCCTGCTGAAAAACGCAGAGCTGAAGCCGCTGGTGCAAGCGAACCTTTCGATGCTGCCAGATATTTTCCAGTTGGCGCTGGTGGTGCAATACCTCATGGATGACATCCAGGACATGATGAACTGCTTTTGAGTAGTTGGCAGATGCAGTGAGGGAATCGGAACTCCCAGGAGTCAAAGGTCTCTGAAGTTTGTCAAGGAGTGACTTCCCATCTTGGCTCACCTGACCAACAGAAAGGATGAAGAATTACACGTCTTGCCAAAAGCTTGTTGGGCTACTACATTGTACCCCACCCCTTCTCCCAGTTTTAATGTCTTCAAGAACTCAGGAAGCACTGATGAAGACTATTTTATTGCAGGAATGATTACCTACATGCAGCTGCTATAGGAAAGAAAAAAAAATTATATTCTTTTTCTATTTAAAATAATTTTAACAAGTAGCGCTCTTCTAAATAACAGCCTGTCTTCCCATTTTTTAATTACTTTAAAAACAACTTTCTTTCAAAGGGTTGGGAATTTTTGTTTGGTTTGAGTTTTTTGTTGTTGTTGTGGTTTTTTTTTTTAACTAGTCAAATCTAACTTTGAATAAATATTCAACTCTTTCCCTAGTCAACAAAACTCCTAAAATTAAGCATTTGTCTAGAATTATCATTCCAAAATAATAGCTTTCTTCATTTGTTGTAAAGGTGAACAGGGAGGTTACTTTCTGTAGGTTAATATTAATTTGACAAATACATTTAAACCAACAGATATAAAACTTAGGATGTGATTCAATCTGACATGATTTACAACTTATAATTTATTACTGATACTGGTAAGCCAAGGGAAAAATGCTATTATGGCAAACATAACTCTGATTAAATCACTTAAACACTTTCCATGTAGCATAAAAAGATACTGTTTTCCAAAATGTGTTTAACTACTGACACTGACAGGAAACATTTGTCATTTCTAACTGTTGTCTTCTCTGATTTAAACCACAGCAGAAATATTCAGATTTACCTTGCATGCTAATTAAAAAGCAATAATCCTCTCATATCTGGTCACTATCAAGATCTAGTGTTAAAAGCACTTTTCATTGGCATTTACTCTGTCACTTTTAGCATGAAGCTCAGAGAGCTGTTACAATTCAGTATCATTCAGCTACCTGTGAAGAACTTTTCTAACAGCTCATCTAGCAGGCAGGAACAAAAATCATCTGAAACTGCAAGACTCAAGTACAAACAATAGCCTGAATCCATCAAATCAACACCATGTCAGAAACAGCAAATTTGCAAAGGCCTTCCCACAGTGGCTATTTTCAACAACTTATTACGAAGTCTAGGCACATTTTGAATTTGTTATTCAGTAGTCAAACAGATCCAAATGAAAATTATTTTCTAATAATTAGGTTACAAGGGAGTTTATTTCTCAGTTCCAGTTCAAGCTCTTTCATTTTAGCAATGAGTATCAGCACAGAGAATGATGCTCACTTCTGAAAGTAGCTCCAGTAAAGTCAGGTCAGCAGAAAAATATGCATAGTCCATAGCATAGTTATACTGATATCTTTTTTCTTTTTTGTATCCAAAAAAATTATCTAGTAAGTCCCTCAAATATTTCAAGATAACAGACTTCAATTATCCATTCAGAGTCCATTAAAATCTAGGTGAAAAAAAATAATTGTGACAGTTCCTTGAACCAATTAGTTTATTAGCTTTATAAACAAATGACTGTGCACAGATTTTCCTTTGGAGTTAATACACTAAAATTTTCTTCCTTCCTAGTGCAGGACTGCCGTAAGATTTCAGTGAGATGTATAACTTTATATATATATAAACTTCATTTAAGGCACATCTGTCGGATTTTCAGGCATACCAGTTGTCTCATCCTGTAAGCTAGTAAGTTGCTTTACTAGTAATATACAGTAATTACCCTCAGTAAAATCAGACTGTCTAGTCTTAAAAGCATTAAATTTCTTAAAATTACTGTCTTCTACTTTGCAACCAAGTCGTGTTGTCAAGACACTGCAATCTAAAATGAATGACAGTGTTGTGATTCCCATAGTGTTGCTCTCTCTCTTCCCCCACTGTTCATTCATCACAAAATGAAAGGAGCTCCGTACTGTAATAGAAATGAAGTCATACATCTAATAATGATAAGCAATAGTGCTGTAATATCCTGACACAGAAAGACGCCTCCATCAATCTTCAAAAAGGAATGCACATTTGAAAAATGCAAAATAAAACCTTCTGCCCAGAAGAGGAACACAACTTGCACATAAGCATACAGTTATTATTTCTGCATCAATTCTGTTTGCTAAAGACCAAACTGTTTTTTTACCAGATGGGGAAAAGCAATGACCAGAAATCAGAAAAAAGGCACTTAGAGCTCTTTCTTTCCTTTGAGCGGTACCAGTGAAGATTTTGTTAAAATATCTAGCTATCCCAAAATCAAAAGCTACAGCTTTTAAATCCTAAATAAATTTTCAAGGTATGCCTCAAAGCAATCCTATAATCTACTGGTCTAATTTATTTTCTTTATGCATCACCAGCAAGCAAACATTATTTAACATGCTAATCCACAGTACTTATTTACACTTAGCAGCAGGCTCATCCAGTCACAACCCCGATAAAAAAAAGAACCCACACAAAACCAACTCAAACCAAACAGAAACAAGCAGGAAAAATGCCACTATTTCAACTTCAGCCCTTTATAATCATTATTCTAGAGAAATCTTACCTTCCTCCTCTTTGCTGCACTCTCATGAAGCATGCACCCCAGACTGCCTCTCCACATAAATCTGTTACAAACATGCTATGTCTCTGTCCCTTCCAATGATGAAAGTTTATAATGAAGACAAGAAACCTTACTACAAAACATGCTTTCAAGAATGAGTTAAAACAGTTATGTGTAAGTAAAATCACAAGTATTATCAGGTGTGATGTCATTAGATCAGTTGACATAGCAGGGTGTCATAGAGCAAGAATCAGGATATCAATGTGTATTTTATACAGAAGAACAAGAATTCGTGAACCCTGGACATCGGACTCACGGTCACAAAGTTTATGCAGGCCCTAACGTGGCAGGTACTAAAAAAACCCAGTTTTGCTATATAGGATGGATCATAAGCACTAATCTTACCCTCCTTTACTGCTAAATGAAATGTGACCAGACTTAGGATTAAGCTTCCTGTAACAAAGCTGGTTCATCAGAAAGTAGTTTTAACTTTAATGTAATGTATAAATCACAACCTTTAACTCAAACCCTCATGACCTCCTTTTAAAGACAGGTGCAAGCTGTGGCCTAAGCCATCCTGTGGTCCACTGATCATTTTTACCATGATTTAACCAAACACAGAATTTGTGAGTACAAAAACTACTGTACTTAATCCAGAATGACATCAGTCCAATTGAAAAGTAAAAACAGTTTTACCCAACGAGAACAACCCTGCCAGAAGAAAGAAAGGCTAGTAAAGCAGGAAATGCAGAAAATTCCTGTTAGCTAGTAATAGTGACTACTGATTTGATTTCAGCTAAGTAAAACACAACAGAAAACTCAAAATTTGAAAGAAAACAAAACAAAACAAAAGATAGCTGAGTCATCACTTTCTAGACCACCTTCAAAATAAGCATTTTATCTTAAGTTGTAAATACAGCTACTAGAAATAGTAACAAATATTATGATTCTAGTGTATACTGAGTCCAAGATTAGAGCACCAGCATAGGATATGCTAATCTTATAAATGCTGACTACACAGGCATCCTAGTTCATTTAAGTGTCTTTGAGGCTGATGAAACTAAGTGCATTACATTCTGGCTTCTCAAGTGACATCCTTTGATAGTTAAGTCTTTTTTGTGAGGCAATTTCAGAGATGGATTTTCACAACACACTTAGAGAAACCCATGCCAACAGCACACCTTCCCAAAGAATGCCCAGCTAACTTCCCTTCAAGTAAATGTTTAAACCATAATATCCCATTGCAATAAAAGGCAGTAATATGCAAATGCAAATTAAAACATACTTAGTACTTCAGTGCTCCAAGGGTTGTTTGTACCACACATGGTTAAATCTCTCCTTCCAATTTCTTTCCAGAAGTTACAAGGAAGACTTTAACACTTCACTGTTGAACAACAGTAGCAAAATCCAGTATATAAAATTTAAAAAGAAGCTCAGCACTTGAGTTTCCAACTAACTCCCAATGCAACAAGCGATACTGATTCATGATCCAAACTTAACATGACATGATTTTATCTAAGGAAACAAACAAGACACTGACCTCAGAGTAAGCCAAGGTAATGTGCTCATATATCCCTTGATGATGATGGATAGCATCTTCTAAATCTTGCAGCTCTGAGGGAAGCTCCACCTCACCACAGGCTTTACACCATGAGTCCACATTGCTCATGTACTGCAACAGAGAAGAACCATTTGGCTTTGATTTTGGGTTCTACCATTAAGTACAAACATGACGGTAATACACAAAAGGACATTCATCTGTGTGACAGACACTGAAAAGACTTCTTTTAAGAAAAAGCCTTTACAGTATTTCTCTCTGAAAGAACCAGAAGTTTGTATCAGAATGGAAAGAAATATTCAAGTCTGACTATACTTGTGCTTTTAGGTATCTGAAACTCCTTAAGCTGTTTGGAGACAAGCAGGCTTAGCTGTATGTTGGCAATATTGATGCTTCAAGTTTACTCTCGATCCTTTTCTTGACTTTGCAGCTAAGAAAAAGCTTCCTTCACCCTGCACCTACCATTTCAGAAACATGAAAGCCAATTAAGGTCTTGTTTACACAAGAAAGTAAAACATGCTACAGCTTTCAAGTCCAGATCCTTGGTTTTTACCCATCAGCTCCCTGTGCAGATACTCATGGTATCATGAGGTTTATCACCTCTTTTTAATCCTCAGAGAAAACCATATTACTTTGCACATGCACACAAAGAATCACTGGCGAACCATTCACTGAAACACTCCATAGTTGTCTTCTGCTGGAAAGAGGTTATCAAGGAAGCAAAGCAGTGTCAAGGCACAGCAAATTCACACCTCAGTCCCCAAAGAACTAACTTCTACATGCAGAGAAGCACTAAATCCATTTGGCAAGCTACTACAGCAGCAAGCATGTAAGGGATTTACAACTTAAGTGGAGGTCTCTTCGGACTAGCATTGAACTTTGAGCACATAGCTATGTCAGCATAGCTGCTCGATTCAAGCCTTTTGGGGGAAACTGAGGATACTGCAACAGAAATCTCTTCTGCAAACAATTTAAATTATCTCTGAAGTTTAAGCTGTCTTGACAGACAAGAAACTGCCATCACAGCTATATACATAGCAGAAGTTCTGCCAACTTACTTTTTCACAGCTAGGGGGCATGAATTTTATACCCCCGTTAGGCTAGAAAATGAAAAAGGAAAAAATCTGTTTTTCTAGGAGTTTTCATACTTGTTAAACCTAGTACAGACAAGCATATATGAGCTGAGTAAAGCAAATTTTCTCGATTCATGTCAAATTTAAGACTCAAAAGTTATGAAACCAAGCCATTTGTCTCATCATACATATCTTAATTTTTGGATCATATGTAGTCTTTTGAGGAAAAAGGAATTAATAGATCACTTCTGGTACTCTTCTATTGTTCGATAGCTGGAGAGAAGGGTGGTGAAGTACTTAGCTCTAAAATACTTATTTAATTTTCATTAAGGGCCAGTTTAACATATCTCTAATGTTAAGCATTGAATGTTAACAGAAGCTCCATGTGCACCAGTGAGCAGGCACCGATAGCTGGTGCAGTCTTCACTGTGCCTGACAGTAGGCAGCAACACTTACCTGTCACTTGCAAGACAACACATGCATTCAAGAAGTGTGTGTTTTTTTCTTGGGCTGCTTACTTTTTAATCTTTCTATGTAGGTCTAGCGTCACCAGTCTCTATAGGGGTCACTCCTCACATTCCAAACCCTCTTTCCTTGAACTTGCTCTCCACTGTGAATGAAACAGCTAATATATCACAGGGAGGTATCTTACAGATCAACTAGGGCAATCCATCACAGCTAATCATAAAATGAAAACTGCAGAAGGAGCAATTAAAAGTAAATTAATCCCAGCAGATGCTGCACTATTTTCTCTCATTTTTATCTTTACTCCTGTTTACACTTATATTTAGTGGTAAAGAAGGTAACACTGACCCTTACTATAGTTGCCCAGCACACAATCACACAAAATTTAGTCCCTTGACTTCTGATGAACATAATTTGTTATTTTTGTTATGAAAAATGACAGCATTTGAATCAAGGTATACCTATCTGTTCACCTACATTTCACTCATTACTCTCCTACATGTATGGCTCAAAGTGCTTAAATGCAAACCCAAATGACACAAGTAATTAGAAAAGCATCAATATTGACAAGGTACTAAATTGTGTCTATCAAAAACTTCAAGCTGACTGCTGACTTTTCTATCAGAAAACAATTCCTTCATCTCATTTTTATGTAGGTTTTCTGTAAAACCTGCTAAAAGGACTTATTATAGTGGCATCATTTTCTGTAATTTACCTTAGTCTGTCTAAGGACATTAAACCAGTGTCACTACTAACATAATGAAAAGCAATGTGTATTTGCATCTTAACACATTCTCATTTCTAATGGCTAGATATTTATCAAGTTAAATATCCATGTAGTAGAAATCAGGGAAAAATGTCTTAAAACCAACTGCACCGCCTCTCTCTGTTTCTGAAATTTTCAGCTCCCAAATGCCTCCTTCATTCATTCCAAATTAAAGTTGTATCAGACATGAGACCTTTCCTTGGATATAATTTAGCAAGGCAGAATGAAAGAAAAGTATCTACATACAGCACATCAGCCATACCCATCCAAGAACCTCCGCTCTCTGAACACACCAGGAATGCACAGAGCAGATAGTCTACAAGATCAGCAGGTGACTCAACTGTGCACACACAGCAACTCCTTCAGAACTGAACTCCCTTGAGGGCAAAAACATGCTTTCGCCATTAAGATTATTAACTTGGGGATATTTATTCCTATTTCCCCTACATATATCTCTTCTCTGGCAGTTACACATGGTTAATGACTTAATTAAAATAATTGGTATAGGCCTAAAGCTAAAATGTTTTTTTAGCATTGGAGGAATCTCCTATGGAATACTAAGTAAACATCTCCCACCACAATTTCAGATTCAGAAGGCAGTTAATTAACTTCTCAACTTTCAGGCCAGTTCAACTTATGTTTTCTAGAAGCAATTATTATTAGTTAACTCTTGACACTCGAGGACTGATGGGAGTTGAGTGGTGAGGACAATAGAACAAGTGGCAGCTTCTAGATATAGGAAAGGCATTATATCGATACTTAAAAGCTTTATATACTTAAGCATTTCAGTCCATTTTGATTCATATTGCTAATTTGGTTGTTTTATCTTGCACTGATGTGGGCAAAGTGTTTTGTGGAGAATTTAAGGCCAGTGGGCTGAGGAGAACAAAGTATTGAAATTGGCAGAAATAAATATTCTGGCTTTCTTGTCAACCTTTTCAATCACTTTCTTGCACTTTTGTCCAAAGCAAAAGCAAAGTGCACAACTCCCCATTGCAGCATATTCATTGACACCCTCCCCATTTACTAACCTGTTCCACTTTTTGATGGAAGATGGAGGACATGTCCAGTAACGTGCTCCGTTCATCCAAGGCTGCAGCAAATGCCTTCCATTCCTGTTCCAACTGACTGGCAATCTGTTTGATTTGCTGTGAAGCGTAATGGCCGGACTCGATCAGGCGGTTTGCTACTGACATGATGCGGCTTATGTTTACACACACATTCTGTGGAGAAGAAGGAGGGAAAAAATAGTGCAAGTTAGCAGACCAATTTAATACAGAAGTATGTTCCTAAAACAAATCTACTTAATTACATTACTGATCAATAGTCTGGTTTTATTTGGCAAGTTTATGCATGCCAAACTTTGGAATCTAGGTGTATAATGTAGCAGTCTATCCATAATTGACATGTGAGAATGATGACTTAAAATAATCAGTCTAAAACTCATGTTAACAATCAACTTAAGCCAATTTATATAACATCAAGACACATTATTACAATAGAGGAAGAAATAACCAACAACCTCAATAAAAATGTTTACAGACATTCACGTCAACAAGACATTCAGACACAGACAATACAGGAAAATTGAGGTATCGTTACTAAGCTTTTGATCTATCCACGGTGTGCATGTATGCAACATCTGTCAAACTTTACATCAACTTCTGAAAGTAACTTTTAAAGAAACAAAATAAAGAACTCTGAGTTGCGAGAAGTTTAACAGTTTTACATTTTATTTTCTTGCTGCTATACTGCCTCAGAGCTAGCACTGAAAATTAGACAAAGATCAGAAGTATTCTCTAGCATACTGGCATTAGTTACTGATGGCTCATGGTCAATCTAATTTTCAATCAAAAGTTTCTGATCCTGTGAAGTAAAATAAGAACAACTTTGCCAGAAAAAAACTTTGAGTAACTCTTTCAGAGCTACCTGTGTATAATATGGAGTTGACACTTTCTTCAATTGGGCAGACTCTTATACATCTAGAATGAAGTTTTTAGAATCACAGGATTGTTGAGGCTGGAGATTACTTAGTCCAACCACTAGACATTGAGCAAATCAGGTGGAACCACGACCTGCTGGTATCCAGCCATTGCCCAGAGCTTGACACTGACTGGCTAGAGCAAGTGTTGCAGCTCCTCCAGGCTTCACTGTCCAGCCTCATCTGAGTGGAATTAGGACGTGTCCCTATTGATTGTAAACTGCATGCATGTATGCAAGCAGGAGCATACCTGACACAGCCTACAGCTCAACTGGTCCACTCAAACTGAGCACAGCAGTGTCATGTTGGCTGTTTTTCCTTTCTGCACAATACTGCTTCTTACTTTTTTAGGGTATCCCACATATCTATGTTCTGCTTTTTAAGCACTGCCATATAACTGGCAGAGTACAAATCTGTTATTTCCAACAAATTTTAAAAGACCAGAAAGCATTTAGGCCTACTAAAAGTGTATGTAGCATAAATGCAAGACTGCTAAATGAATACAGAAAGCCCTTAGATGGTCTTTATAGTTGTGAGAAGAAACAAGTACCAAAAGAGAAACGACTAAAGGCTGTCATTTGAACTCTTTCTGTAATGTAACGTGGTGGTTTGTATAAATTTCCTGAAATAGCTCCCAGTCAGGACCTGGGCAGCCTCCTTTGGACCTGATAGGGACAAATTGGTGTATGAGTTTTAATACCGACACACTGTTCCACCAATGAGAAAGTTTAGGTGCCTTTGTGAAACACACGTGTAAAGACAAAAAAAACCCTGGGAAGCTCTCTTTCATTTCTGGGCTCTCAGAAGGTAATTGGCCCCGGGGAGGGAAGCCCTTGGGCCACTGAGACCCTGGCTGCTTCCCCCTCTCCCCCAACATTGCAGAAATGCTGCTGCTGACATCCCGGGAGAACAGGTCCAGGCAGGGGCCACCCCACTGATCCCCTCTGGCCTGGCAGGGGCTGAGCCAGGCTTCTCCCCACCCCGAATGGAAACAACACACCACTGTTTCTGGCTGGGTTCCTGCTAAGATCCTAGTCCAGCCCAGCGCAGTTGCCGAAAAGACTCTCTACCGTAAAATAGCTCCCAGCCATGGCCCGGAAGAGATCACATAACCATCTGCAGGCCCAGGCAAGATAGGAACTCGTTCACTTCCCAGAATGAGACTGGCAGACACTTCGTTCTCTCTCCTGAGTGAAGGGACCAAGATGAAAATACGCACAGAAACAGCATAAAAACATCAAGGTCAGACAAAAGGAAGAAGTCAAGGTCCCGGATGGAAGGGACTGATGGAGATGCCTCACTCTTGGACTGAAATGTCTCTTTTTTAAGCTGTGGAGAAGAGACTCTTGTTTCCCTGTAACTCATAGAAATGCATTATGGGGTGGACGAGATGTTCTAACTGTAGAAATGAGTGGTGGCATTGGTGTTAGAGTAAGCAGATGTTGAAGTAGCTGTGATCCCATGAGAAGTTCGAATAGAAAGGAAAGAAGACCCCTGCTGCCCCCCAGGGAAGAGAAGAAGAAAGAGCTCTGTTGTCAAAGATGAAAAGAGCTTCTGTTTGAATTGTTATAATCCTTAAATTGTGCCCCATAAGTTGACATGGTTCTCGATAACAATTGTGGGAAGACTGTTAATTGAGGAAGGGATTATTACACAGTGATCAGATTTCCGTTCTCCCGGACAGCTGATTCACTGTGACATAAGGCCACAAGCAAAATGTTTCTTGTGGAGAAAATCTCCGTAGACTGAAGAGAAGTCTCCTCTCCCAAGTAAATTGGTGAAAGACTATTTTTAGAGATAGCAAACTGACTGATTTGTTTCTGTACGTTGTCAGTGTGAAAGAAAAGAAGTTGGGGGGAGGAGGAGAAGTGTTCTGAAAGTTTTATTCTGATTCTTAATATTTTTTTCTTATCATTTCTAGTAATAAAGTTTTTCTTTGTACACTTTAAAGTTTGAGCCTGCTTTGCTTTCCTTCTAATCCTATCTCACAGCAGGAAATGAGTAAATAATTCTAGTGGGTACACTGATACTTTGGCCAACTCTAACCCGCAACATAAATTGGTGTGCTGGCCAGGAAATCTCAAATTGGCGAACCAAAACCACTACACAAATTGGTGTTTCTGCCCGGTTGAACCGAAACCGTGACACATAATAAAGCAGTTTTGGAAATTCTGGAACAGCAGTTAAAAATGAAGGACATGGCACTATAAATATGAAGTACAACAAATTAAAACTGAGCTGTGGTTAACATATATTCATTTTCCCATGGCAATCAGGCTTCACACGTCTGGAAGAATATAGCCTGTAGCAGTATGAATATGAATTAAAATGCTGACAGTTGAACACTTTCCAAGCTATGCACACCACATTCCTTTCCTAAAAAAAAAACAACAAAAAAAAAAAAAACAAAAAAAACCCCAAAAAACAAACACACCAAAAAACAACTTACAATAATCAAAACCTTTTACCTCACTACATGATATAACTACCAGAGTTTTAAGTGTCACTATTTTAGAATGCAATGACCCAAATGAGATGGGTTTCATTCAGGAGGAAAAGACTCTCTAATAGCAACTCACTGCAATTAGACTGTCTTTAATTGACCCTTGAAGGTCAACAAATTCTGTTCGTTTTCCTACAAGGACAGGCAATTCCAGTGTCATTATTATAAGACAACTGCATACTTCGCATTCTGCTTGAGAGATGAGAAACACTGTTACAAGTCGCTCATCTACCAGAGACTGATATCTTATTCATTGTATGGATTTACAACCTGGTTTTAGCTAAGGAAGCAACAGCTAGGAGGTAATAACTGATAAAGTCTTATTTAGTGACCTCATTTACACCATGTGAATCTGCAAAAAGCACCTGCAGCTTCTAAACGTGTATCAACAGTCTCAAAGGTGAAAGGGTAATGTGATACTGCATTTCATTCATTGTATTACACACATGACTATTGTAATAAGACTTAAAAGGTAACAATTAAAGTCATTGCATTACAGTGTGTTTAGTAAGGATACTAATGCTAAATGTACTTAACATGATTGTTTTCTCTCAAAATGCTCTTTAGCCAGAAGCTGAAAGGTCACCTTACGATATATGGAAAGCTCCTCATTGCAGATTTTTCCTCTACAGAGAGTATACAAATTAAAAAAGGTATTCCTCAGCAAAGCAGTATAGATTAGTAGCCTAACTGCAGTGTGTCATTTTTTTGTGCATGCCTGAAAGGCAAATACATGGGAAAAATACAGGCGACAGCCCGCCAGCTAACTGAACTTTTATCACACTCACACAAAATAAAGCTGGCAGGTGACCAGAAGGTTCCATTTTACTTCCTGATTTTCCCAGACCCATTCAGAAAATGTTTGTTTAGCTGCAAGATTTCCAATAGCAGTTACATGACACAGAGACTATTATGCATTCAGTTTTAAATGCCATCAAACTCAGTGACATGGTCCATAAGCATCTTAAGTGGCACCTCCATATAGACTGTAGTGAACTTGAACTATTTTACTGTGATGGAATCAATTTAGAATTTGGTTTACACCAAAACATGGTGTAGTATTAATGCATGAATTAACACCTGCCTTATTGATTTACATACATTCTCTAACATTTTCTTCTAGTCTCATTTTTGAAGAGACAGTAAAACCGAAAGTTCGGGAATACAGACTTCAACGATGACGACTGCAGGACAACTAAAGGTAAAACCTGATCTATTCCCTTGAAAAAATATAAACTTGGAAACATCCAAGCTGCAATTAAGGGAAGTGTTTAATGTGCTCTTCAACTACAAGGACCTTCTAAATATTCTCAGGTAACCATTTAACCACTGCTATCAGCACTGGAACATGTGCAGTATAATTCTACTCCAACTTTCTTCAAATATCTGATCTCTTTCCTACATTTTTCAAGGTGGAGACCTGAGGGATCTTACTGCAAGACTATGTAGTCTAACACCAATATTACCTTCTTTCCTCCTTTACTTTTCACTCAAGTTTACTTAATCATAGTAAATGCCCATGCCTTCAAACTCTCCCTACAGCCACATCACTTCCATGCATAGTTTCCCATTATAATACTAAATATTGGGCTCTAAACTGGACCTAGTTCTCTAGTAGGACTGACTGAATCAGAGAATTTCCTTTACAAATCTGAAGTTCAGCCACCCCAATAAGTACCAAGACTGAAAGATGACTTACTTCTTTTCAGTAACACCACTGTCTGCTCCTTTAGCTTGTGATTCATTGACAGGAACATACCTTTTGCTGCATTAACACCTCAGTAACTGAATGCTTTTTAAAATCTGTTTGCTTCTTCCCTCTTAAGGACTGCGCATTTAGCCTGTTCTATTTAGTCTTGCTGACTTTGGAGTGCTCCTCAGAAGCTGAAAATAGCCTCAACTCACTTTACCTTTTCAGTCTGTTCTCAGGCTGGTGGCATCCAGACATTGTGTCTAAGCATTAACTGCTCTGGCACCATAAAGATTCTCTTAGGGATGTACACCTGTGGTCTTGCTCTCATTTGCCCAAATCCTGACAACCAAGGGCAGTCTAGAATTCACATGGTGCTTACATCTATCCCAAGAGACAAATCTGTATAGTTACAAAAACACATATTTAAAAGTAAAAATAATCTCAGGGGTGAAATATACCAGCAGTACAAAGGAGAAGGAAAAAATTACACTAGCTCTAAGCTAAGGTGATTTTTAACTTACCTGACTTTCTTCATGTTTTCATTTCTACCAGTCCCTGTGGCTGGATTTGAGCAAGACATCTTTTTAACTTTTAACTCTGCAAACCTAAGGATATTCAATGACTGTGCTCATATTTTTATTTTAACATCCCAAAGCTCTCACTAGTGCTCATCTCTGACACTCTCTTTTTTGATAGCATTCAGGATTTGATTAGTACCTTGATAAAATGGTTTAGTGTATGCAAACAGCCTGTTCTGAGAACATTAATCAACTTAGTAATACGCCTACAATTGAGACTTTTTGGATTATAGTTAATAAATGTAACTTCTACTCATGGTCCTATCAACACTGAGACAAGAAGCAGTCACAGCACATCCTTTAATAGTAGCATGTGTCATCCTTCTCCAAACAAAGTTTCATTTTGCCTGCATCACTCTTCAAGCATTTTAACCCTCCCCAGCGCAAGGAGGGGCACAGTTAAACTGCAATGAAAGCAAGGCCATCTGATATAGCAAAAAGAGCAGAAAATGTTCAAGCAAACAACATCCTCCTCCTTACATGTATTTCACATGACTTTTTGTCTTCTTTGTGTCTCAGGAGATGTACAGGAAATGGCAGGAAAAAGAGTGGACAAACACATAATCAGTCTTTCCCACTCTTGCATGCAAGACAGACTAATTGTACTGGGTACTTTATTCTTGCAGTTTAAAAACTCAATGCATAATTTTTGTACTTGTAACTCCTATGATGCCTTATTTGAAGGTTTCTCCCTTAAAAGGTACTAAAGACTTGTTTTGAGAGTGAAGCATTGGTTTAGTCACCCAGATCGGAACGTCAAGCTGAAATTGAGTATTGCTTAAATAAATTTCAGGATTTGACAACAGCAATTTACTGTTGCTGTAAGCAGGCCTTTAAAATTGTACTGAAAATCCACCCTCATCTTGAGAGAGCAGAATCACTGAGCTTTTGTTTTTCTCTACAGTTATGGAACATGGGATCTACTTGCCCTATAAAGAGATAGCCTTGACTTTTATCAGTGCACAGCTTCTCAAATTCAGTGACAGGAAGTCGCATACCTATGGCTGCACCTGTGAACTATCCTTCAGTCAGTAGCCCTTTTAGTCACATCAACCTGTGTGTTAATCCATGGTAACCAAACACATGTCCCTCTTTAATGCACAGCACTACACCTCATCCAGCTTTTCTCTGGGACAGATTTATTGCAGTGAGAACCAATCTGTATTAAGCTTAAGACTCGTATGAAGTTATTCCTGTTATCTTGAAATGCAACCATATGAATACACAAGATTCCTAGATATACCATTTGCTAATGAAACTGGTGAAAGTAAAGTTGTATTTCCTCCTTGGATGTATTCTTTACCTCTTTGTTTTATAACATTTGGTTTACACTTCCAACTATTTTGTGTCCTTACTGAAAACCAACATTCTAAAAATGGCACAAAGCCATTGCAAGAAAATAAAAAAAAAGTTCAGCAAATCCTTTGTCCTTGATGTAACTAACTCTTGTTCATGACAGGAAATAAGCAGTTTTCACAATGGTTTACATCCAGGTGGCTTGCTTCAGACTAGAAGACCAGATCAAAATTTTGGCATCTCACCCAAAGGCCGTCACTCTTTCTCAGCCAAATTTGGCATAAGCAGCTGCAGAAGTTGTCCTCCACCTCTTGGAAACAAACTGCTGCTTGGGAAGGAAGGGGACTTGAGAGACCCAGCTATTGACAGAGGGTAGCACCTGCTGTGGAGGGGAGCATGTACCCTGCAACAACCACAATGTGTTGGGAAAAGCAGCTGCAACATCAATTATCAGAGTTAAGCTATGAGCCAAGTACAAGAGGTTGCATTTAGCTGCTCGGGGAACATTTATCCTTTGAACAATTCTTCCCTACCTCAAGTTGAGCCTAAAGAAAATTGACCAGAAGGCAAGATCTATTAAGGTCCAATTAGGGCCACAACAAAAAGCCTTCAAAATCTCCTGCAATAAATAAAGCTGATACATAGTTGTCTTTCTCCCTTCCTCTGTTCCATCCAAATGAATCATTTCACGTGGTTGTAGATAGGCTAAAAGTTAAATTTCACTTCTGGTGTTAGAGTATGCACACAAAAGACCTTAAATCCACTTTGATTACTGAAGAGTTACACTGACAGGAAGAGTGAACAAACAGCAGTTTGTTAAGCACAGAGCATATGTGGAGAGTGGTCAGGGAGAAGTCAAACACGCTTGCAGGAGTTAAGACTGCCCGACATTTTTCTAGTTGAAAGCTAATGAAAAATAAGGCCTGCCAAAATTCAATCAGTTCATCTTATTTTTTATGTCACATTCAGTTTAATCTTTGCCCCTAATCTGTACGAAAGGCTTTTGTCATCTAACCAAATAAAACCCAGATAATCTGAATGCTGCTTAAATCAAAACCAGGGACCAATCATATTGAATTTACATTTTCCTATTCCATGGCAGAGAACTCCTTCTGGGGGGGCTATGCTACAGAAAAAAATGCTACTTTGTTTTTACCCTTTCGAATGCTCAGATAGCTTAATTTGCCCCAAATTTTAGATGCTCCTTGAAAGCTTTAAGAAAACATTTTGCAGGCTGAGAAAAAGTCCCCTGTAATTAATGTATTTGACAACTAAAGGCAAAGGAGAGATTAACAGGAAAAGACTAATAGCAAACACAGAGCAGGAAGGATTATGCTGCATTGCTCAAGTGCTTCCTACTGTTGATAGCATCTGAAAAGTCTAAATGAAGAGAAAAAAATTAAAGTCATCCAATTTGAAGAAAAGAGTATAACAGTGACTAAGTTGAGGACAGGCTTACAGAAGAATTTAACCTTTAGAATGCAACCCCAAGAACTGCCTGGAAAGCCACTCAAAATTACTAAATTCCAAAAGTCATCTCATGTCAATGACACCTACTGTCATCCTCTGTTTTTTTCTGCTCTACTTCATATGCAGAGCAGTGAAGAACAACAACAAGGTGCTCCATAAGGCAGCAATTCCCTATGCCATGAACCAAACCTAATGGTCAAAACCACTTAGGATGTTATGCAACTTAATTATGAAGTTCACCAGCATTTGCTTTGTTCATTTCAGAAAGTTCATATTGATTTTAATTTTTTTAAACTTTTGGAAGCAGAGTTGAATTGCAAAAGAAGAAGATGTGCCTGCTCTAATCATGTCTTCTGTTGTCTTACCTCCAGCTACACCATACACAAGAGCTGCCTTACTAGTCCTTCCATTACTTCTGCAAGACACATAACCTAGGTAAGTTTATTTTGCCACTTTGCTGTTCCACAGAAAAACCCTCTTGGAAAAGTTGATTATTTCAACCATACTTTAATTCAACTCCCATACTTAGACTGCCAAGAATATTAATTTGTAACAAGACTGGTAGTGTTCTTCCTTCATTGATCCAACAAACAGGAACTGGATTTAGGCCCAGACTCCCAAGGTTATTTAAACACCTACAATGTTTTGTGGACCTAAAATGTACTTCAAAATTTTGTCCCCATGTTCAAACAGCAATTCATGAAACTGAAAATAAATAGCTTTCACTCACTGCCAGTAAAATCCAATTTTTGTTTTACAGCCTACTGATGATATTTGACAAAAAAACTTGGTTTAGCTCCATTTTGCTGTGCCGAAAAAGAGAAGCGTCTTCTTAAAACCACAGAAAATTATTACACCAGGCTCAGTTACTCCTCAGAACTTTTTGTCTGAGTTGAAATTTATTCAGAAGATCCTGAGAGCTATTTCTTTCAGAATGGAGAGGTAAAATCTGTATTACACATGATTCTCTGAAATTTTCTACAAGACCCAAGGTAGTATTCAAAGAACACATCCCAGGTTCTAGAAGCTTTGACACTTATATTTGAGAGCTGCAGAGGTTGTTCTGCCATTTGTCAAAACAATTTTGTTGCTTTATCACAGTACCTCTGTACCTGACTACCCTCTATTTTCTTCCATCGTGTTTTATAACTTCACTGCTCAAACATGAATTTGCACTGCTTTTAAAGAAGGAATGATCTGTGTCTATGTCCTTACAAATTCTACCTTAACACAGAACAAGCAGCCAGCACATCTGTGCTGTCTGTGCAGGGAGGCCTGTTCTTACCATACAGTTCATGGCAAAGTGATTGTGCTGTGTCTGAAGTTCCATTGCGTGGGGGTGACTGGTTCCAATCTCTGTGTAGTTGTTCAGAAACAGACCTTTGTTGTGTGTGATCCAGTCAAACATCTACATGAAAACATTAAGGAAAGAAGAAAGTTCAATAATTTGTTATGGCAGAAATCACGGACAAGTAATGTAAGATACCTATGAACATAGAATACAGAGTCTAAGGCCATGAAAATTAACACTGATGCTCTATTTTAAGTTACTGTACATTTTAACACAAACATTGCTGAAACCTCTCTTTTTGGATCAAACAGCTGAGGCTGTTACTGTTATCTTTACTATAGGTGTTTATCTCAGCAAGATACAGTAATGTCAAAATCACAGACTTCATTATTACAAAGAAGTCATAGTAAACAAACAGACTTGGAGCACAGCCCTGAGTTGCCAAGCTTATACATTCTCTGGTGTCAGCACTTGTTGACGTCAGCAGCTTAGCAGTCTAGAATGAAAATGGCAACTCATGGAAATTAAATATCAATTCTTTCACGCTGATCAAGTACTTCAGCAACAAGTTTAATATTTTTAGTTCGTAAGTTTTCAGAAGATTTGAAAACAAGTATTATATTTCTAGATGAATTATTAAAAGTTTACATGAGCACAGAGTTACCTTCTTCCAAGGAAATTTAAGAATAATCTTTAAATACGTTAGTTTAAAAAAATAAAAAGGAGCATTTTAATATTCCAACAAATTTTAGGAGAGATCTTATATGACAATGGCTATCAGTGAAGGCACACAGGTATGTTAACAGTGGCACTGGAAGACAAAGTTTTCAAAGACCAAACAACACAGCAAAGAGCTGTTTTACACCCTGCCTGCTCACAATGGTCTTGAAATCTTTGCTATATCTCTGCAAAAGAGACACACCTGCTCTCTGGATAAGCTGAAATGGATTGTCCAGGAAAAAATGGTTGCTGTAAGCAGTAAGTATTCATTTAAAGATCTTTCAAAATATGCTGGCTAACAGAACAACATTATCAAGTCCAGTATTTGTCCCAAGTCCATGACAAACAAAATCATAAACAGACCACAATATGGTAAGAACTGTAAACCAAACTTCTGAAGTTTAGGTAACTGAGACAGCTGATCACATACTCCTAAAATTTTAAGCTTCTTATCTAGAACTCAGTGAAAATGTGTTAGAACATTATTCAAAACAGACACTGGTACTGCTCATGACCATCCTTCTCTAGATCACTTGAATTTGCTGCCTTCAGACATTTAAAGGGCAATTCCAATCAGATTCCCTCCCACCTTGTCCCTTTTTTGCCTTCTCTTCTCCTGAACCAGCCCAAATTTCTTGCAGAGAATTGAGCAAATCCTCTAAAGGGAACACGTTTATTTCTCTCCATGCAATACCCTTTTGCTTTCCAACAAAGATCCCATCCTTTCCCACATTTCAGTAAAATACAGATTATACACTGATAAAAAAGTCATGAGCTGTGAAATCTAATCTCACACAAGCAGTAAAAATATAGGTTGCAAGCAGATTAAGGCAAGGGTCTTAACCCAAAAGTGAGTTGGGATACTACACAAACCTTCTTTTTAATCTTTTTTTACTGGCTAATGAGAGAAAGATAGTCCTAGGTATGGTAGCTGCTGTCAACCTCATTTTGGCATACCTAATATTTCCCTTCTGAAAGAAAGATGTGCTAATTTAATATAGATTTATTCCTGGAATCAGAAACTTAGAAAACACTGATAGGAGCTTATGCAACCACATGGCAGAACAGAGGTCAATCCCACAGGCTCAAGTATTTCACAAGAAGTTTCTTAAAGCCCAAGTTATATAAGCAATTTGATAAAATATGAGAAAATTAACAAAATATATTTTGATGGTGCTCACATGGTAGTGAAAGATATGCTATAATGCAGAATAATTAATGGTGTAATGAAGCAGCTGCAGGGTTGATAAAACACATTTGGGTCTGAAAGAGCAATGCTAGAACAACAGCTTGCATTATTTTCTAAATAATTTTAGAAATAGATAATAATTATATCTTTTTTCCAACTCTCTACATGTCCCTACTATTTTCAGCTATATCCATCCAGTAAACATTTGCTTTAAATGGTACTTCAAAAAAAATTTATTTTTTAAACACAGCAGAAAACATTACAGAGTGTAAAGAAAGTCCCTGAGCTGAAATGACGGGGGTAAGGGGAAGTCTAGTAGAAGAATACAAATGAAAAAGCAGGAAGAAGTTAAGTTTTATATATTTGTTCAGCTTTTACTCTTCCCCATGTAACTGCCAGTGACAGCTGCTGGAGAGCAGAATACTGGTTTAACACGGACCGATGGTCTCGTGCAGTTCAGGCCATCTTATGTAAAATACTTTAAGAAATCTGAATACTTTAAGCTCTGACAAAAAACATACCTACTACTTGACTGCATAATCTAGTTACTACTACTCCCAGAGAAAAATTCTGCACCCTTCCTTAAAGCTGTTTGTTCCATGGTAACAAGTCAATAATAAGTGATTGCAAAACCATTCTACATGAAAATATACCTTATTTGAGCTCATCTAAAAGCCATCTGCCTGCCATACTTCCTCTTCAAATTCCATGACAATCCAGAGCTTTCTCATTTGAAGGGACTGGTTAGCCTGAAACATTCTCAAATCACTCAGCTCTCTGTTAATGACATATGCACTGTCAGAAGAGATACATCAGTTTTTTGCCTGGGACTTCAAACCCTGCATCAATGAAGCAGTTCTCCATGTCAGCTTCTTTAGACTTTGTTGACTGCCTGTCACTCACTTCCCAAAGATCACTCAAAAGAAGACCAATGCAGTCTGTAATCATCTGTATCTATAAAGTATACCAGCATTCTTCTTTACCTGATGCATGCAAAAGCATCTGTCTGGAAGAAATGCTTAACAAAATAAGCACTTTGAAGTCACCAGGAGTTAAAATTCTCTTTGGTAAGAGCTTCCTGTGTTGCTTAGAGCTTGGAACTACTATCCCATCCCCTTTACTCCAGAAGACCCTGAGTGCCTCTCAGTCAAGAAGTCCCTTATTTCTCATTAAAAGGCTAGTGATTAACTTCAAAGACAAAAATTACCGTTTTCAGTTACTCTTGGTACTTCTTTCATGTCTGTCAATTATTGGCTATTTATAGTCTCCTTGATCAATCCTTACCTTTTCAGCATCCTGCTCAAACAGCCTGAGCTGAAAGCATTGGTCCAATTTCAATTTCCGCACATGCCACATCTGATGCAGATGCTGCCGTGTTGAGTGCAGCCTGTCCAGCATGGTGGACACTTTGGGTAAAAGGTTCTGTAAGTCTGCATTCCCTGACCCAGAGTTCTTTTTGGGAAAGCTATCACTGCTCTGTATCCGCTGGAGCAGCTTTTGTCCTTCCACATCAAGGTCCTCGATAGGGGCCTTAATGACTTTCTTTTTTAATTGTGAATGCTCCTCTATCATATTGCGAGCACCTTCCAGGTCCTGAGGCATTTCCTTTTTTGACAATATATCTTGCAGTTCCTCCAGTCTGGACAGCATATGGGTTGCATTGCTAATGTAGTCCTCAAAGGCAACTCTGATTTCTATCCACTCCTCATGGTTGTACTCCAAACAGCCATCAAATTCTGGGGTTAGCTGAGAAGGATCAACTACTTTGGTAAGGCCTTCCAGAGACACCATATTTGTCTAAAAAATAAAAATGGAAAGAAAAAAATACTATTACTGAAATGAATGGAATTTCCTTTCAAGCTTTTGCTTTTCTCTTTGTAAGAGTTGATAATTCTGCTCATGAAATCCACACAACAACTTTTCTCACACATTTCAAGTATCAGGTCTGATCAGCAGAAGACAGGGCAGGTATTTTCCCACATTTCTTTCTTACCTCACTACATTTAAGAACAGAACAGCAACTACTGTTTTGATTAAGTTTTGACTTAGTGTATTGCAATGCTGCAAGAGGATAACAGCAAGGTTCATTGAGCTGATTTCCTCTGGATTCTGGAGATATCACAATTACCATAATGCAGACTAAGACAACAAAGAGACAAAACCTAAGTTTTTATCATTAGGGAGAAAAACCTAATTCAATCTTTCTTGAGCTTACGAAAAGAATATAAACATACACAATTACCTAGCCTAAGTACACGAAGAAAACCACATGCCTTCTAGCACTACTGGTCTAAAGTTCCTCTCCTTTTAGGTAGAATATAATTCACCTGAGAGTTGTCAAGGTGCCGATCATTAGTAAGAACATTTAACACAACAAAACAAATATAAATTTGTATGCCATAGGGGAAATTACCTCAAACTCAAACTTAGAGCTGCCAAAGTTAGTCCTCTGTTTCTGCCAGAAATTGTCTGGCTTGATTATCAGTGCAACATGAATACAACATGGAAAGGATTCCTGTAAAATCTTCAGCAGAGGCTTTATGGAGTCCCATTTTGACCCACGCATATCTACAATGACGGTGAATCCTCGTTTACATACTTCCTCACTGCAGAAAATAGAAGGAAAGGTTATCAAGCATTTCAACTTCCAACACAGCACTCTACTGCACCACACTGCCAAATGAACGTGGTCTCCTCAGGGTCTCACTGCTGACTAGCTGACCATATACAGCAGATCTCACAAACCTCTCAACATGCTTCTTTCACACCGATGCTAAACTCCTTGTGGGGGATAGCTTTGTATCTGTTGCTGATTTGATATTCTGCCATTATCTTCACTTTCATTTTCACTGTTTATATTCGTAATGATTAATCGTCCAGTCTTGTTTCTCCTTCACCTTACACACACAGTAAATCTACCATTTCCTAAAGCAGCAATATCATTTACAATTGACTCTTCAGAACACACACACACTTACTTGACTGATGATAATATTCATGTCTTTCTAATGATTGAGGGGATCCTCTAAAAGACAGGTGGTGGCAAATTGTTCTTACCTACCGATTTGCAACTTTTTCAAACTGCCTTAGATTTAGAACCATTTTATCTGAGAGTTAGAGTCTGTAGAGGAAAGACACCCATTTATTGACAATTTCTTTTGCAACAGGATTGATTTGTGAATATTTGTAAATAGTTAAAGGACAACACAGCACTTCATGGATGTGAAGAAAACCACATCAATCTGTCTACAAAATTTGAGCTCAGTTTTGCTGTCCAAAAGTTGACAGACCTTACACTCAAATTCACTGGCACCCCTCTGAGATTGGAAGGTTTAATTTCTTTTCATCAATATCTTCTGTACATTTAGTTCTTGCTACTAATCAAAAGTGACAATCACCACCACCACCAGAAACTCTGATTTTCTTCCAGCAGAATTTGCTACATGACCTTGTAGTATGATCATAGGAAGGAAAATATTTCAAAACCAATGCATCATAGCCAAAAGACTATCAAATAAGACCAAATGTCCACTGCTTGAGTATGAGTCACTTTCAGGGATGTGACTAATTCAAGTGCCATTCTAGAGTTCATGTGGTGAGGTTTTCAGAGTGTCCAAGAGGCAGGGAAGCTTCATTGGCATATTTTACTCGGTCTTATTGGTCACACTGCAGAAAGATGGATTATGACTGATACAGGAGACCTGGAAGAAGTAACAATATGGGTTCCTCAGAAGGGGAAGCTTTTTTAAGTTTGAAAAGTTTAAAGCTAGGGAAAAGAATAAACATCCCATAGCAGTTCAAAAATTGAGTTTATCATGATAAATGCTGGCTCTCCGCCCTGCCTATAGGAATGACAAAAATGGCAATGGCAGAAGCAAAATATATTAAAAGTAACTAGCTTAGCATACATGTAGGCTACAACACACAATTTTCTGACCATGGTGAAAATGTTTTCTAAAATCCTCATGGGATTCAAGGAAAAAAGTACTGTCTTAAAGACAGACCCATTACTGAAAGGCCAAATGGCAGTAGGAGTGCTGCTCAGTCCATTCTTATCTTATCAAACTGAGGATTGCACAGGGAGTGCTAGCCACTAATTCACAAGGCATGCATCTACTGGGGTGTCACTCATCGTGTGATACAGTATGGCTCTGTCCTCCATCATGGAGCCACATCACCTCACACAAGCTGAATCCCTTTTGGCCAAGGATCACAAGATTTGTTCTAGGGAGTCACAGTCATGTGTTAGTAAGCCTGAACGACACTAAAATATCTGGCCCACTCTGTGGTGATAAGTTTAGCCATATTTTAAAATCAAAAACATTGTAAAATCAGTAAAATTGTGAGATTGCATCAACTTAAGCTTTTAGATCTCTTGTCAAACAACTGATACCTGTGATTCTTCAGCTACATCAAGTAACAGTACTGCAACAAATAACAGCCCAAAAGTTTGGAGATAATTGTACCAATTGGGACTTCTAATTAGCTACAGTTGCATAATCAATCCCTTAAACATGACTTGTATGAAAACAAGTCTTGCTTTTGATAAAGCTCCCTTTATTCTCAAAAGTTTGTCATACTTAAAAGAGTACAAAACATGCATCAACTTTCTTTTAATTTTAGATCTATTGATACTGAACTAATATACACCTTTTGCCAGAGAAAGACTGTTTCTTGCCCTGATTATCTCTAAAAAAATCCTTGTACATATTTTGATGCATACTTATCTATTAACTTCTCCAGCAACCTGAAACTCTGGATGGCTAGAATACATCTCACCATTGGAATGTGAGAGTAAAAATTTCAAGCCTTCTTCCTGCTCTCCTTTCGCTAAGTCCCCTGAGTTCCCAGTTAACTTCACAAAAAGGAGGCCATGTACACTCTCAGACAGATGCCTTGAAGGTACTTTCATGAAACTACCTTTCTCAGTCTGAAACTGACATTTGATTATATCAAGTGCAAAGACTCTCAGTAAATTAGCACATTACACAAACATGGAAGATATTGCACTCAGGGATATTGTCCAAGGATTTTTTTTCAACTGTAATGACAACTGCTGCTTGTGGTCATAGACAAACACAGTCAAGCACAGTCAGCATTGCTCCAGCCTGCAACAAATGCTGGCAGGTTCCAAGATGGACCTAAAGTCAGAGTCTTAGGATCATTTTTGTCCTCAGCTTGGTAACTACAGAAAGCAAAGTTCTATATGAAGGAACAAAATATATAACTTTTGTTTGAAGTATCTCATATATACACATATATATATGGGAGCATATATATGCACACACAGACACACAAGCACTGGATTTGACTTCTGCCAATTTATTTAAACAGCTCACTGCAATTCATAGGTTAAATTGCTGATAATGCAATGCTATCAGTACTTTCACAGGTCACTCTACAGATTTATCTGAGACCTTTACAAGCAATTTCTCATACCCGTCTCCTGGTTATTTCCATGCTGTATGAGGACACTATGACTTATCTAACACAAATAACAGTTAGGAGTCCTGTGCTGACTGCACTCCACACAAGGCATATGGTGAATGATGACCAGCATGTTTCTAATTATTGATGTACTGAAAGCCTTTGAGTTGTATTTGCAGTCTTCAACACAGCAACACAAATGTGGCATGGCAGTGCCATTTCCAAGACACAAACTACTTCCAGCTAAAGCACACCAGCCCTTTTGCCAGTGGCCTTCCTTTTATACAAGGCAGAGTAATTATTTCTCTTCCAAAAAGCCATTTGAAAATAGCAAATGACAAAACTTGGTATTGATTTGCTCATGTTATTAACTCATTCAGTCTTCTAGCTTGTGGGAGTACTGCAGAATAATCCATTTATTTTGTTATAGAGCCCTTGGAGGTTAACAGACAATTGCTTACCTAGGAATACATGCTAGATACGAAATTAGTCTTCTAAGGTCTTCTTGCCGTATTCTGTCGTGATTACTACGAGCTGGAAATGTTAGAATGGGACCTCCACGCTTATCTCTGCCACCTGAAAAATTAAAAAGGTTAGAAGGCCCCACAGCATAACATAAAATTCTTATTTGCAGAACTAGTCTTCAGTATCAACTTTTAAAAAAGTGATTTCAACTTAAATGCCAACACTGTCATTTTGAGACCAACTTAAGATGGGATTTTGGGAGTATTGATCAGCATGTTGCTACAGTTCCTACAGTAAAAAAGCAAATGCCAAAAAAATTGAAACAAAGAGTAACCAGAACACTACCCTTACACATTACAGTCACTTTCGAGTTTGACTGGTAGTGTGACATCTCCAGCAATGGCACTCTGTTATGTATTTAATTTTTGACACAGCAATTGTACATATTTAATTTAAATACAGAATTATGCTATTTTGTAGGCAAGTATTTAGATGATATGGAGAAGAGTGCACAGCTGTGGGAGGTGTGCCCAAGTAGAGGAGCTCCTCTGCTAAGTGACAGAGCTTGGGGAGGAGGTGAGTAGGTTGAAGATCATTGTCATAGGAGACTCCCTTCTGAAGGGAACAAAGGCCCAACGTGCCAACTCCTTCAGGAAGCCTGCTGCCTCCCTGGGCCCAAGGTTAGAGACGTGATGAGAAAGCTTCCTACCCTGGTATGGCCTTTGGGAAAACCCATTATTACCAACCCGTATTTCAGGGAGATAGCAAGAAATTGCAATAAGGAGAGCTGTGATTGAAGTTTCTCCCTGAAAGCCCTGGGATGATTGGTTGGGGGATCAGGAGCACAGGTAGTGCTTTCTCTGTGCTTCCTGATGCAGGGAGTGGTAAGGGAAGAAATTGGAAGAGCCATCAGATCAATACCTGGCTCTGAGCCTGGTGTCACTGGGAGATTTTTGGGTTTTCTGATCATGGGTTGGTTTACATGACATTGAGCCTGCTGGTGACAGACAAGGTACATCTGTCTCAAAGGAGGAAAAGGATCTTTGCACAGGAATTATCAGGGCTCACTGGAAAAGCTTTAAACTAGACTTGATAAAGCCATGCTCGCTAGAGATCAGCATGGGGGCAGCACACCAATGTCTGAGGCATGGTGAACTAGCAAGGTCTTTCAGTCTGCCACCTCACAGGAGGTAGGAACAGAGATCCAGGCAGCAGCCAAGATGTAAGAGATACTGATGTGTCAGAAAGCATGGAAGCACCTGAGAATGGTCATCTAAGAATCGGGGCTTCTGGCCCAAAAAAGGTGGTAGGATCAATAGCCCACCTGAAGTGCATCCATACCAATGCATGTGGCATGGACAACAAACAGCAGGAGCTGGAAGCCATTAGGCAGCAGGAAAACTGTGACACAGCTGCCATCATGGAAACACGGTGAGATGATTTGCACTGCTGGGGTGCTGCAACGGATGGTTGTAAACCTTTCAGAACAGATAGGCAAGGAAGGAGAGTTGGCAAGGTAGCCCTGAATGTTAGGAGTGTTATGATTGTCTAGAACTTAATGACAGTGCCAAGAAAGTTGACTGTTTATGGGTAAGAATAAAGGAGAAGTTTGCAGGTGATGCCAGGTTGGGCAGGAGTGGATTGATGGGCCGAGGTCAGTAGTATGAGGCTGAACAAGGCCAGGTGCCTGGACCTGCACTTGGGTCACAACAACCCCAGTCAGCACTACAGGCTGAGGGAAGAGAGGCTGGAAATCTGCCCAGTGGAAAAGGACCTGGAGGTGCTTAGTGACAGCACCTGAACAGGATCCAGAATTGTGTCCAGGTGGCCAAGAAGACCAATGGCATCCTGGCCTGTATCAGCAATAGTGTGGCCAGCAGGATCAGGGCAGTGGTTGGCCCCCTGTATTTGGAACTGGTGAGGGCACACCTCGAACGCAGTTCTGCGCCCAGTCACTACAGGGACATTGAGGTGCTGGAGTGTGTCCAGGGAATGGCGGCAGAGCTGGTGAAGGGTTTGAAGGACAAGGCTTATGAGAAGCCTCTGAGGGAGCTGGGATTGTTTAGCCTGGAGAAAGAAGGCTCAGGGGACACCTTATCGCTCTCTACAACTCTCTGAAAGAAGGCTGCAGAGGGGTGAGTGTTGGTCTCTTCTACAAGGTAACAAGTGACAAGATGAGAGGAAATGACCTTAAGTTGCACCAGGGAATGTTTAGGTTGAATATTAGGAAAAATTTCTTCACCAAAAGAGTTGTCAAGCATTAGCCACCGGTTGCCTAGGGAAGTGGTTGAGTCACCACCCCTGGCAGCATTTAAAAGATGTGTAGATGCAGCACTTGGGGACATGGTTAGTGGTGGACTTGGCAGTGCCAGGTTAAGGGCCACACAATGATCTTAAAGGTCTTTTCCAACCTAAAAAATCTTGTAATTCAATGATTAAAATAATTACTAGGAGAATTTAGGTGTGTAATATTTCTCACTCAATAGATTGAGCGGATGGAAACTATTTAAGCATTTAATTTGTATTTTTATCCTGTTCTGATTTGCAGATTCCAAATTGTCAGTTTATAGCTTTTAATTTTGTTAGCAACACAGGAAATTCTGAATCCACTTAATATAAAAGGCAAAATATTGGACTTAAGTCGTTCCACTTAAACGCATTTATCTCAGTCATAAAATTGCACAGATTTGCTGGGGTCAAATAGTAAAATATAATTTTATATCCAAACCCTTGCTAGTGACAACAAAATGTTACTATTGCTGAAAACCAAATTCAAGCCCAGCAGGATGTCTTTATCAACACATCTATAATAGAACAGACAGATTCTTGCAAGCTAAGTTTCACATGTATGTTTTCAACCACAGACGTGTGGACTGTTTTCTCCTGTCCCATGGAAACACAGAAAAACACTATCTTCAGCCCAGAATTTCTCATTTCAAATCAACTTCTCATTGTAATTTTGTAAACAAAATTTTTCAAAAATTGCTCAGAAGGGAAGGCCAAGAGAAGATAAAAATAAAATCAATAAATAAAACCAGTCACTCAAAAATTCATCACTATCCTCTCCAACACAGTCAGTGTGTACTTACTAGAGACACTAAGCCTGGCTGTCAAAGTCTCTAGAGATTGTCTACACTGGACATGCCCCCTGCGAGACAAAAAATTAAACTTAGAAGAGGCAAAAGCATCTTTCAGTCTCCATCAAGCTACAATGCCAGAAAGCAAAACTTGAAAGGAAATTAATATCTTATCTTCCATGACCCACTTAAGTGAGACTTAAGATGAAAAATAGAGTTGTTTTATCCTAATGGAGAAAGGCAAGTCTTGACCATCCTGACTCACTTGCCAAGCAGAGAGTTTTGAGGATTTTTACATGGCAAATGAACAGGAAAAAAACAAGACAGAAGCTGTTACAGATAGAAATGATAAATTACAAGACAGAGTCTGACAGCCCAGACCCTCGCTGAGCTCCAGTGCCATCACTGGGCTCCAAAGCTACCAAGCATAGTTGATAGTCTGCTACAGCCCTTAATGCTCTCTCCTCATTGCGCCACAGACCACTACCTTCAGATCTTAAAAAATTGTTTCAACTGGTGCTACTGACTCCAGCCCCGCAGAAAAAGTAACCCAATTGTTTAGGGTGGATATTCTTTAAAAAGCAGCAGCTAGCAGGCAAAAGCATAAGCTGAATTTTCTTTAACACTCTCCAAGCATTTTAAGCAAATGCTTGGTTTCATGGAGTCATCTTAGGCCAGTCCTCCAGGCCCTTCCCACACTGCAACTCCTGTATCATGCAGTTTTCCAATATGGCATTTTTATGTCACTCTGGACACCACTTCAGTTGGCTCCAACTCTGTGTATGTCACAGAAGAAGCCATTTTTAAAAATGGTGCTTAGATTTCTAAGTCATATCCTGAAACTTTTGTACATCAGGGACAAACTCTGTTGTACAAACTGCAGGCCGAGATGAGTAATCAATCATTTCAGCCCTGATTTTAGATGAAAAGGACTTCACTATCCAGTCTTAAACCAGGTAGCAAAATTCCAAATAGTAAAAAAGAAGTCCCTAGGACTCGGGGTTTTTTTGTCAGCTCTAATGAGAGCTTTCTTTTCTTTGTTCCTGATGGTCCTGTGTCATACACAAACGGGAAAGTTTAAAGCAACAATGCATGAGGCATCAATGGTAATTTCCTGTCTTGCAATAGTCTATCCAACTCAACCCCTTTGTTTAACAAAAACATATTATGCTACTACTGCTTTCATCAGCAAGACTTCCATTTTAATCCATTTCCTTTGATACATTGCCCTACCCCACTATTGAGATATTCTGTTTATGCCAAAGTGTGTCACACAAACATCTATCCGATCAACTCATGTGAGTCACCTAATATGCATAATTTCTGTTCAGTGCACATAACTAACAGCAGTATTCTCAGCAGTCTCCAAATGGCACTAAAATCCAACAGCTGAGTAGTGCAGCTTTTTTAAGAAATGCCTTTTTACCTAGTTACAAAGTACTCTGGTAAAGAAAGCTGAACAGTTGGCTTTTATGGCAAGACAAGTTACCAAGAGCTATTTCCTTATATGAAACCAAGAATACTGTATCTTGTATGAAAATGCTCTCCTTGCTTAAGTATGTGCAGAGATATGACAGTATTTGTACTTTGACAGGTTTCAGTTTAAACTTAACACAAAAAATGCATCCAAGCTCTATTTGTACTTCACAGAAAAGCCGAGAGCTGTAACTATTTCAGGTGGTAAGACACCCAATACTCAAGCAGTTTACTTCTCAGTTAGGTGAAAATCTGTTCAGTAAACTAATAGTCATCCTTATCTTTGTGTTCCCAGGTATAAAGCTTGACAGTTCCAGTTGCACAGTGGTGAAGTCCTAGTGGCAGTGGTACATTTTTGGGCGAAAGGGAAGAACACAATGAAGAGCTTTGTTTTAAGTTGTTGTACTTAAGTGTTTCTTAAGTTTGTACTACTAATGTATCTCATCCCATTAGTTTCACTTGCAATGGAAATGTGAAACTATGGATTTTGACAGATCAATTCTAGTCAGTCTTGTTGCCCACAGCTGTGCTTCACTCTTCCATCAGGAGTTGTTACCTTCACGCAGGAAAGCTGGCAACCATTTATTTCTGCCAACACCTCCTCTGTTCTGGTTCACAATTTATCATCTCCCCTTAAATTTATCTTCATCTTTCATTTGGCCCGTTTCACTTTCACTGAATTAATGCCTTTCAGAATGCCAGCTGCTCACAAATTAACATTAGAAAAACCCATCATTTTTCAAGTCACTTATAAGGGGTCTAAACTAAGTACTGGACAACTTCAAAATTCAAGATGTTTTGGAGTGAAAACTGACTTCATTTTCGTTCAATGCTGTACAACAAGGTCCAAAAAAGAGCAATGAGGGATTGAAATATTGTGCTTAACCCCCTTTTCTCCTCTTCTTTCCCTCTAAAAACAGAGTTTTAAGCAAGCCTTCACTAGCACTACAATTCCCAAGTTACCATGCTACCAGGAAAACTGGTCTTACTCATTATAGTTGCCAGGNAAAAAAAAAAGAAAACAAACAAACAAAAAACTTCACCCCCACATCTTTTTGCTTTGTACCCCTTCTTTACTCGGCAGAGTGGACAGGATAAAAGTACTATGTACTACATGCTGTACTTGCAAGTGTCAGCATTCATGCCCAACAAATCTCTTTAAGAGTACAACTACAGGAGTAATTTTGTGGTTTAATATTTACAGACAAGAGCTTTACTTTTGATATTCCTGACAAATTATCCAAAAAAATGCTTTCAAATATGAAACTGTCCTCTAAATCATTTGACACTAAGATTATGGCCGAGAGAATGATGGTGGTAAATCCCAACAGAAAGTCACACCAAAAGGCAGTTTACAAAAATAAGCATCTCAACACATCATTCCATCAAGTAAAGTTACTTATGAAGTTATAGACTATGTTATGATACTAACTCACATAAAACCTGCTTTTAAATCCTTCTGCTACTCCTTGTTCAGTAACCAACCAAATTCAATGTGTATGCTGGAACTACCTAAAATTACATGCTAAGTCAGTTCACCAAGAAAATAATAAGTGTGCTTCAAAAGACAGGCAACTGAAGTTCACTCCTGCAACAGACATATTTATCCAGAATATGCTGCAGATAGGCCAATAACAAAGGCATCTCTGTAAAATTCGCCATCAGAAGAACCGGAAATAAGGAAAGGAGTATGTCTTTGGTACAGCAGGTTCTAAGTTGCTGTAAATAATGATGTGCAGGCCAGCGGGAATGCAGGACTTAACATGACCAAGACAACAACTAGCAATGTTCCACATCCAAGAAAACAAGCATTTCCTTTATTATGCCTTTCAAAATGCTTATGTCATGTTTAGGATATCCAGTGGGAATCAGTGCTGCTCCAGCACTCCATGAATTTTGTAATGATATTTAAATTATTTAAAATACCATTTTATATGCTACTAACAATACACTTGGGCATTCTACAAGAGAAAATAACTGTACCTGAAAGGTATGCAACCTTTTCCTTTAAAATTGGCAATACTTCCATAGCCTTCATTTCATCATTTTTGCGAAACCCTGAAACAAAGGAAAAGATAAGATGATTAGTCAAAAATTCAGACAAGCCCAGCTTCTACATTCACCAAATGCACTGAAAAACATTTACCTCTGGAATACATTCTCAATGTTATATTACAGGAATTAAGATAACCTTACAATAGAAATCTGCCCAAAAAAACCCCTAAACTTTTAAAATACATTAATGGACAAGTCATCACTTTGACCAGCTTAACACAAATAGCACGGCCTGTTAGCAAGCCTCAGTAGAAAACAAGACACCAGAATTAGCCTTTTTCATCAGTTAATAAAAACTATGATATGGATCCCGTGGCTTTCATGCATTCCAAATCCCACGTTGTTTTTTTTTTCCAAGAGGGAGGAAGAGTATCAATCCATAAGGAGTAAGTATGCTTAGAACAATTACCAGTAAAAAAAAAAAATAAATCCCAACCCTAAAACCCCACCTAAAACCCCACAACAACAAAGACAAACAAACAAAAACACCCAAACAAAAAACCCCACCAAAAAACCCACAAAAAGACCCACCAAAAATCCCCAACACTATTTACATGCAACTTTTCTTAATCACTTCTGTAAGCAGAATTTTTTGCTGCTGCCTGACAGGAGCAGCATTTTGCAACTGAGAGGACATTTTATCATACTAACTCTGTACATACACGGAGTATGAAACAGTGCCCAAGGTGAGTGATTACAGTCAATGTTGCAAAGCAGCACATCACCAGCTTTTTCCTACTTCTCTGCTTCCTATTTCTACTAATCTAATTCTGTGGCCAAGTTCTAAAGTTCTTCCTTCATTGACATGGAAGACCTAGGAAGCATTTTTTTTACCTTATATTTCACCTGTACAATACAGAATTGGCCATGTTTAGGCCGATTTTGTTCATCTTACAACAGGAATTAGATGACACATCTTCACCTAACTTATATGGAGAACCTTTCCTGGTCTGTTTGGATCCATGTGCTGTTTAAAATAATCCCATATCCAAAGAAAGTACCTCTGCTGGGGTAAGTGGGAAGCGCATTGCTCCTCTGTAACTACTGAAGCACAAATTGCTGTTAAGATTCTTCCTCCTCAACAATATCCAAATGCTTCATATCCTTTGGCCTCAGGTTCTGAGCTTAAATGAAAAAGCTGTGCATTTCTAAACTAAAACTTGAAGGTATCAAACTAGTGTCATCAAGTAACATAAGACCTATCCTTAAAGGCATAATATATGTAAATTACATCACAGGTTTTCTACTCCAGACAGCAGTACCAAGACTTCTGTGCCATTACAGTACCTAATTATGGGCACTAATCTCTAGAATAGACCCAGAGTGCACCAAGCACAACACCCAAGGGACAAAGATGGTCAGGTGTTTGCATGTCATCATCTATGCATCTGTTTCACCTGAAGAACTGCAGGAAGATGTGGTGGCAGTCCTCAGACCACATAAAGCCTACTGGTGACAAAAGCTTGCTAGAATTACAGCAAGAGGCTTACTAGACGGCAGGAAATTTTATAAAGGAAAGAACTGTGAACAGCACATAGTATTGCCTGTGGATGACTATGGCCTATCCATGACCGGGATTTTTAAAACGTGTTCAGACAAATGTCTATCACCAACAGGTACCTCAAGTTCACCATAACTGAAGTGTTCAACCAGGACATTGTCTCAGCACTCACAGAATGCAAACAAAAGAAAACAAATCAACTTCCAGCCAGATGGAAGTTCCCTGGGTAGTTGTTTTTCCATGAACACCACAGACCAAAAACAAACCCAAAATTCGGTACACATTCTCAGAAAGGCTAGACCAGGAAAACTGGTTCCTTGGGTAACCATGTAGCATGGAGGGTTTCTACATGATGGACAGTATTTTGCAATTACACAGCAACTCCAGACTGGCAAAGCAGCGCAGGGTTTACTTTCATGTTTGCACTTAGGGTCTCAAGAATCTAAGACATAGCCAAAGGAATCTTCTGCATTATTACTCCTCCAGAGAACTGGCTATGGGTTATCAGCCTTTTACTGAAACTGCCTACAGTTTTTGTTCCTACTACATTTCTGTTTGTTATGGACTAAAACTCTAAACAGCTTTAAGAAAAAGCTTCGGCTTAAATAAATTACCTAAAAAGACAGCAGATACCTTTTTCCACCTTGAAATATTATTTGGGCTTCAGTTGACTGCTAAGGCATACTGGCACACTTCCAGGGTTAAATTTTTTTTAACGTGCTTTGAGCTACCCACCATAAGCTTAATGCCAATTTAGCATGCTCAGCTTTCATATCAACCATGGCAATTCCTTTTCTTTACAGTAAATTCGGAGGCAGAAAACACTTTCTCCTCACCTAAAAAGCATGCAGAAACTAGTGCCGTACTTTGCTGTCTCTCTTAGCTCAAAATTACCCAAGACACTGATGTTACCGCAATTGCTTGCTCAGATTTCTAAGCCCTTAAACTACTTCACCTCGGATGATGATGCGCAGTAGCTGCACATTTTACTTTGCCTATGGCATGTAAGAAGTGAGAAACATTTAGCTAACATTTCTCTGACTATTAAGGGGCCGCTCAAGGTAAACACCCTAGCAAATACATTAGTGCTTGGCTCATGTTCTGCATCTGCATATCCTTAAGGCTGACTGCCTTGGATTATCATATTCCTGCTGCTCTAAACAGTCTATTTTTATTCCAGTTCTGCAGTGTTAAAGCTTAACGGAGAAGACTGTGGGGATTACAACTGATGAAAGAATGCTGGGGAGCAAAGAGGGTGAATACGGCAGGAAAGCATCATTTTTATCTCCAACGAAGCAAAAATAAAACAAAAACCAGCAATATAAGCAGGTCTTAAGGGCTTGGGGTGGGTCCTCCCTCCCCTTTTTTAAAGCCTCTTCTCCACAAAACACTTGTGGATGTGAGGATTTGAGGATTTAATTAAAAAAAAAATTAAAAGGCATTTACCATGCTCAAATGAAATGCCATAAATATCTGCACCAATCTCTCCCTCCACAGCTCAGCATCCTCCGCGCCAGCCGGCTGCATCACATGTTCCTGGGGGTGATGTCATCCCTGCCGGGCCGGCCGGCTGCAGCTCCCGCAGCCGCCGTGCCGCCGCAGTGCCCGCAGCTCCCGCCCCGCGCACCCACCGCTCCCGCGGCCATCCCCGAGCCCCAGGGCCATCCCCGCTCCCCAGGGTGATCCCTGCTCCGCACGGCGATCCCCAGCAGTCCCCAGGGTGATCCCCGATCCCCACGGCCATCCCCAGCAGTCCCCAGGGTGATCCCCGATCCCCAGGGCAGCCACGGAATTCCAGCGGGTATCGTTCCCACGGCACACGTTTCTCCTTTGAAAGCACAGTATACACCTATGGAACGTATTTATGCTGTTCTGCCTAAATAAAAAGGCACTCCGATTTTAAGTGTTGCTTTCAATATTAAATCCTACATCTTTTAAAGACCATTTCAGTCTTAAACTGGAAAATAATCCTTCATATTTTCAATACCTATTAAAGGAATACTCATTTTACAGTTTTGCATTTTTAATAGGTAGTATATGCCCTTCTGTTGTAATATACACAATACACATGCTTTTCCCTAACTACCAGCAAAGAGGGAACAAGCTCAAATCATGCTAATTAATATTTAACTTCAGTATATTCAGTAGAATAAGTAACACATGATTATGTAGTCCATTGCAATATAGGAGGTTCCCCCCAGCGCTCACGAAGAATTACACAATTACAAAATCCCTTGAGTTATATACAGTCTCCTACTAAACAGAGCCTTATCAGAAAACAGCTATTTAAATGTTTTATCACATAATGGAAGATCTTTAAACTAAACTTTAAATCAAGAAACAGCCACCTAAACATTTTATACACTGGAAAATTAAGAAGTCTTCCCCACCAACACACCATTTCTCTTTGCCCCCACAACTTCAGAGCCTGAAGACACCATCGACTAGCCAAATTTGGCAGACTTGTCTATAATAACCCTTTTTTTCATGCTGTATGAAGCTAAGATATTTTCCTGCAATATATAATTTTACCCAAGTTAAAAGACCTATGCAAAGACAGCATCTTGGGATAGAGGTGTCACCCTACAAGGTTTCAGAGAACCTTTTATTTGAACAGCAAGGACAGCCCGTTTCTCATTTGTACTGCAAGTGTTCCCAAATCCCATGGTGACAACCTGGCTGCAGAGCTGCCCGTCCGTGTGCCCTGGAGGACAGAGAGTAACCCTGTGTAACATGGCTCCCTTTTGCCTAGAAACCGCAGCGTTCAGGGAACTGCTGCTCCCCAGATACCCAGCAGACGCCCAGTTTGTTAAAACTTCCCAGAGGTTTTGAAACACATCAAGAAAATCACCTTTAGAGTGGTGACAGGAAATAGGTACTCAGTGCGGCAATTCACGCAACCCAGACAAATGCTGGATTAGTCTGACGCTAGGCTTCCTTCAGAGGCAGGAAACGAGGTAACTGTGCTAATCATCTTGCACTGCAAAGATCAGTAACTAGTCAGCAACACAATTAAGGGGCGCAGATAAAATGACCTTAAACACATCTTTTAAGGTAACAACTTGATTAACACAACTGTGATACAAGGTTGGAAACAGCTTCTCCAAGAAGCATTGCTACCCCAAGAACATTGGAGTGTTTATTTCAGAGGTAGCTTCAGTAACGTGCATCGTTCAGCTATGGCAACAAACATAAAATATGGGAACTGAAATTAGGATAACAAAAAGATTCAGAAACTGAGGCTAAGAGCAGCATCTCTTAGCCAAGATGTTGACCAAGCACGCATCCATTGCTGTCACACGCAGCTGACTTGAAATTCTTTCTGAAACGTGGCTGAAGAAAAACATAAACGCCAAAAGGACTGTCCTCATCCTAAAAACTTACACTCTCAGTTGCACAGCTGCTTTTCACCTTGCAAATAAAAACAATACCTTTGAACATGCACAAACAAAAAAAAGCCAGACTCAACCCAGATTACTTTGATGCTTTAGGCTCTCTTTGGACTTCAGAATGACTCCCTGTTGTGTCATCAACAGAAAGCAAGTGTCCCATCTGCCAGGCTGCTCACCCTAGCACCAGACTTCAACCCCCACCTCCTCTTTGACAGAAATCCCATGCTAAATCGAAGAAACATATTTCAGTGAGTTATCTTCCAACAGAGTACTCTATTCACTTCAATGGACCTAATCCAATAGACTTGCTCAAAAATCCACATGCTACACCAAGTTCTACAGGAAGGAAAAAAAACACACACAAGAAATTGCACTCAGAACTGCTAATTACCTATTACTAGGTAACAACTGAATTGATCTAGGTTAGTCTTACATGAAAAGAAATACCTGTTAAAAGACTAGAGATAAAACAACTTCCATGGGTTGGGGAAGAGAGTTCCCAGCCAAAGCACCAATGTCCTTCATCCAGGCAAGGCAGGTGCAACTGCAAACCATTCTCCACAACTCCTTGCATCCACTGGTCAGTCTCTTTGTGTTAAGCCCTATCCTGGAACAGAAAATCTCAAAACTGTAGCTAATCAACATTTAAGCAAAAAGAATATAATATGTTGATGTCTTTAGCTTTTTTTCTATTTCACAGCATGACTTACACCAATGACGTTACACTGAAATCTGAGCTATTCTTCCTTTATTTGTACAGCTATCCTAGCTACGTGTCAAGACAAATTGCTTCTTAGTTAATCAAGCAAGAAGAGGAGGGGAAAAAAAAGAGGCATAGAGAAGCTCAAATGTAATTATATTAGTGCATTATAGACTGATTAGGGTTTCATTATTTGCCCTTTTTCATTCCCCATATCACAAGGTGATTACATCCCAGAAGATTTCAAAGATGATCTTAAATCCCAGAATCCTCCAGGTTTATTCAACTTCGTTTATCAGTTAACAACTGCATACGATAAACCTCAGCTGCAAGTTAACTTACACACTACCTTCCACATTTTTCATAAATAAGTTTCTTTATGGACATTAAGTGTCCATAAAGAAAGCACAAAGCAGGTTCCTAGTCTCCATCTTAATATGGAGAGGCTTTAAAAATCAGTAAGTGAGTAGATTTCTAAATAAGGTATTATTCAATGAAAAATAATTTTAAACAAGATATGAGAAGATTCACAAGCAGCCATTGTGAAAACATTTATATTCTTATTCTGAAGTTACTACAGAGAAACCAGTATAATTAAGTCAGCAGAACCATTAGATTCTTATTTTTTCAATCATATTCAGAAAAAAATGATTGCTGAACTCTGTAAATCGGGGTTTATAAATGAAATCAGACTACTGAGTCAAAGGTGAGAAAGAAAACTGAACTTTCATAAGCAGCAAATGGCAAAAACCCATCAGTAAGCAAGAATATACCCCAAAGGGATGCCAAAGGCAGGCAAAAGGTAACTAAAGTTACTGCATGTATGGGATTACTGATAGATTTCCTTGATTTTAACTCAAGTATTTGAAATGCCAATTTCAGTCTTATGGTAGGCTTAACTTCTGGATGCAAGTAAAGGATTCATAGAGCAACCAGAGCTGTCAATTCACCAACTGCACTGTTACTGCTTCCCGTTATAGACATTGCCTACATTCAGTGCTGCTCAGCAATCTCACACCATCTTTCACATTGCAACAAAGCAAGAGAATTCAGGAAAATTATGGCAAATACTGCAATTTTCCTATCTTTTCTCAAGCTCCATGAGCTTGCAGATGAACAGTTTCAAAATCATCTCAGAAACACTAACTTTTAGGTACACCTTTTATGGCATCTTTAAGACTGCAGATCTTTCTTCCTAGAGCTAACAAGGAACTATCAGCAGGTTTTTCTCATGGCATACAGATCTCTGGGCAACATTAGTAACCTTGGCATTCATCATTTATTCATTCATTTTTCTCAGTCCAGATTCTAAAATCACCAGGGGACTTCAACAAGGATACAGTTTAGGGGCATACCATCGAAGCGGCGTGATTTCAGAGTTGTGCCAGCAGCCTTACTCATGATCTTAAGCAAAGTATTCGATGCAATCATTTAATGTCAAGATCCTAGTCCTGAATTCAAAGAAACTCCAGGAGTACACCTTTGACTCCCTCCAGCTCTGATAAGGCTCAAGACCCAGTCATCAAAAAACATTATACCTTCAAACTCTCCCTTTAATCACAACAGCTCACAGAAATCTCCCTTCTATTCCCATTTTGTTTTGCACTCTATGCTCTCCCTATACATCCTGTGGAGAACTGCACCACATCCGTACCGAGCTGGTATGCAGTGGCAACCAGGACCTCACAGAAGCAGATAGATGAGAAATTGCCTTGAAATAAGAAAACAAGATTCATTAGAGGGTTAGTAGCTCTAAGTCACTTTCAGGTTTTCGCATATTTGCTAATTGTTAAGAGGTTCTCTCTCGCAATTTTCAACAGCTCTCTGCTTTGTCCTGACAGCAGGACACACCTCCCATCTCTGCAAATTATGGGAGAAGCACAACGTCATGCAGAGAGATGTGGGACAAGAGAAGACTGCTACTGTAGTTGACAGCAAATACTCAGACAAGATCAACGTCACAGATTGAATAACCTCACTTTTTTTGGAAGCTGGCACACTCAGCTATTCCTCAGTTAGGAGCAATTACCAGGAAATTAGCCACCTCAGGTGTATACTGCAAAACCTGCTAAAGAGCTGTCGTAAGAATCTAAGTTAAAGAAAATTCCTAATGCTAAATCATTGCTAAAAATCTGCGATTTCCTTTTCAGTGTGTTACAAGAACCTTAGAGTTATCCATATTTTGTAGCAAGGTCCTTTCCAACCTGAATTACCCTTTGATCCTATGAAATGTGCAAGACAGAAGTATAAGTGTCCATTTTTCAACTGCAACTTAAGACAAGACTATCAGAATCTGACCATTTTTCCCCTTTTAAATGAGAGGAGCTGCACTCCTAAATTTTTCTGTCCCTTAGCAATGTTCAATTTGTTCTCGCTGTCCTGCTGACATTGTTGGAAATTCATTTGTTTTGGTGTGAACTGCTCATCCATCTCTAAGTGCTGTGATACTTCAATTCACTGCCCTGCTGAGGTAGCAAACCTTTTTGTCAGGGTGTCCATCAGTAGCATACAGCTCTCACTGCACTCAGACGCTTCCCCTGTTCACTGTTGCTACAGTCACTCATGGCTTAGGGGTCTACACTCTCAGGGCCATCAGGAGGGTACCCAGCCTCCCATAAAAGACTGGTTTAACACACAGTTGCTTTAACAACAATATGTGTAAGCAATCTTACTTTTCTGCTCAAAACACAGATCAAGTGGAAGGCAGTAGCTTCTAAATTCTGTGCAGCAACAGCTGGAACATAACGTTTTAGATCATGTCCTTTGGCTCTTGTTCCAAACCACCATCTGGAGAAATCTCTCTACACAGTGAAATTGATGAAGACTACAGCAAGGGCAGTAAAAATACGCGACTTAAAACAGCTTGAAAATCATCCTGCATTGTTTTATCCTGAGCAACAATAGGAAGAACTATTTCCATCAGCCCTGAAATCAATCAAAAATACCAAAAAACAGATTGCATATTCTTCAGTAAAAATACCTTTTTATAGCATTAAGTATTACTTTTGGGCTTTCTATCATTCATAGATCCCAAGATTAGGCATTTATTGGCTATGGTATTTTTCCTGTTCTCCACCCTTTTTTCTTCATAAATATGCCGACACTTTTACAACATTTTCATCACCTTATGGAAATACATGTGCAAAAATTAGACTCAGTTAAATCCATACTTTTAGACATTAGTACTTAAACGACCTTTTTGTTGTTGTTGTTGAATATTCCTCCTCCAACCCCTTCCTTTCTTTGCAGAATATTTCATATTCCTTCTGTGGAAAAACTAGCCATTTGCAACAAGATGTATGACAAATAACCTGATTTGCGCACAGCTCTCATTCCTTCAAATTCCCATTTTATTAGTTTGCAGCTGTAAGAAGCTTGAGCTCCAAAAGCCTTGAGACACAGGAAATGTAGGATGAATCCCAGCTTCTCTAACACACTGCAATGCACATACATGAGATCTATGTGAGTAGGAAGGGGGAGATGCTTTTCTTCATCCTGCATTGCAAAAACAGTCAAGCTCTTGTTCAGTCAAATGACAGAGAAAAGGCATTGCCCACAGCTTGTTTTATACCACCCTTAAACTTCAGATGTGAGGCTGTCAGAAGCATTTACAAGGGAGCAAATAAACTTTTACATCATAGCATCTCCCTGTTGTCTCTCTTTACTGAGCTGATGTTACTTAAAAAACTGATTAACATACGCTACTCGTTAGAATGAACCAATTCTTAA